>NQII01001911.1:177049-190407 GCA_002778355.1 Clitarchus hookeri | reverse complement strand
TATGCTGTATGGAAAAACAACAGCTTGAATTTTACGTATTTATTTATTGAGAAATTATATGGTAAAAAAGCTTATTAGTATTTCTCTGTCATAGATAGATAGACATTTCTCGCGACAAAATGTAGTCAATATCACCTTTCAGCCCTCCAAATATTTGGTACAAGAAATTACGTCGATCTGTTGCTAGGTTACGACGTTGCATTTTTATTCCGGTTGTGTACTTTTTCATTTTCCAATAAGAATTTCCCTGAGGGAATGAGATATATTTTCTCGTGATATAAAGTTGCCTATGTCACTTCCCGGCCCTCCAACTATCTCTGTGTAAAAAATCACGTCGATCCGTTGCTCCGTTGCGACGTGAAAGAAGTACAAACAAATAAACAAACACACTTTCGCATTTATATAATAGTTAGGATAGCTAGGCCAAGTTGATACACAGGTTGCTACTGTGGAAAGAACTTCAGTTTTTTTCTCATGAAGATGATGCAAGCCAATGATTGTACAAAATCTGCTCCCCAGATGACCCAAGAACATGCCCCATCTGCGGTGATAACCATGAGGTTGGGTCAAAAATCTGCCCAAAATNTGCTCCCCAGATGACCCAAGAACATGCCCCATCTGCGGTGATAACCATGAGGTTGGGTCAAAAATCTGCCCAAAATGCGAACGAGAGGAACACCTGAAAGCAAAAGTCAATGCAGCAACAAACACACCAACAAATCCGCCCAAACCACCAGCCTGGAACAGCCCACTTTTCCCTGCAACCAGAAAGCTGCAAGAGCGTCAACAACCATTTACACAACTGACTGTAACCCAAATTCCAGCTTAAGAAGACCAACCAACAACGTCGAATACAACACACTCCATCTCATCAACACAGCCCAAACCAATAGTGTATACACCACCCAATCATCAGCCAAATAGAAGCCAAAAAACACAATAACAGACCCTAGCTCAACATCTCCCAGGTATGACAGATATCTTCCATGCACTTAAAGGCCTGAGGTCGCTAGTCACCTTCATTCAACCATATCTGCACCTGATACAAGAGACTGTATAACTCCTTCAGCTAGCCACATCCCCAGCACAAAAATTCGAAATCCTCTTCAATGCACTCCTCAAAGCTTTCATTGCATAACTCCATAAAACTGCTCACATGGAACACCAGGTCGGTGGCCAACAAACTTGAATAACTTACAGATATACTCATTCAGGAAAAACCAGACATCACTGTTATCACTGAAACATGGCTAACCCCCTCCTGTCAACTGAACATAAAAGGATATACAACAAGGAAGACAGAACTCACTCATCAGGAATGGGAGTGGCACTCCCAGTTCGACAAGGCCTCAAATATCACATCAAACAAAGGTTTTAATATAAGGACATAGAGACAGTGGCAAAACTAATATAAGACTCTCAAGGACGAATTACAGTCGCCGCCATATACATCACCCCAAGAAAGGTGCTCCCAACTTCAGACCTATAAACTCTCAGAACTCTCGACCGCCACCTCATTGTATTAGGAGGTTTCAACGCTGCCCGCTCATCCTGGAATAATAACACAAACAAAGCCCTTGGAAACCAACTCAGCAAATACATCGAAAACCAACCCTTAACAATACATGCCCCTACTACTATCACATACCAATCTGCACATAAAGCACACTGGTCCATCATATATATCTTTATGACTACCAACGATATAACAACATCAAACATTCATGTCAACTATTCGGGATCCTCAGACCACTTCCCAGTCATTGGCCATCTCTAAATAAACACGAAATCACCCTCTTCATTACCAAAATACGACTTCAAAAAAGTCAACTGGCCACTATTCCAACAGTACATCAATGAAAATCTAAACTTCGAATTCTCCCTAAACTCGCCACAAGAGATTGACAACCATGTAAACATAATCACATCAATAATCAAATAAGCCACAGATATAGCCATTCCATCGCACCCCACATACTTATCTCTCCCTTCTCTACTGCCAAACATAAAACATCTTAAAGAACTGAGAAATAGACTCAGGCACTCATGGCAACGAACACGACACCTAAATCACCGCTGCGCTTACAATCAACTTATAAAACGCAGCAAAGAGGACTACAAAAACTGGATCAAAGCAGGATAAGAAAATAAACTAAAATCACTTTCCATCCAAGGGGGATCAGTCAGGCGCTTCATTAGAAGTCAAAAACCCAAACCACCGAACATTCCGCCACTGAAAAATGGACACATCATCTATGAATCAACTGAAGAAGAAGCAGAACTAGCAAACTAATNACATAAAACATCTTAAAGAACTGAGAAATAGACTCAGGCACTCATGGCAACGAACACGACACCTAAATCACCGCTGGGCTTACAATCAACTTATAAAACGCAGCAAAGAGGACTACAAAAACTGGATCAAAGCAGGATAAGAAAATAAACTAAAATCACTTTCCATCCAAGGGGGATCAGTCAGGCGCTTCATTAGAAGTCAAAAACCCAAACCATCGAACATTCCGCCACTGAAAAATGGACACATCATCTATGAATCAACTGAAGAAGAAGCAGAACTAGCAAACTAATTCGAAGAAACCTATAAGCCACCACACTCCTCCATACTCAATCATCAGAACACTCATCAAATTACGAAGCCATTCCACTATTGGACGATAAACTAACCACTCCATGCGAACTCAAACACATTCTCACCCAAAACAATAAAAACTAATGCAGCCCCAAGATTTGACAATATCACAAACACCACACTCGTCCACCTCCGCACATAAACCATAATTTACCTTACAAATATCTACAATGCTGCCATCATTCACTCCTACTTCCCTGCAAATTGGAAAGAAGCCATCATCATCCCAATCGCCAAACCCAACAAAGACCCCACACTAGCTTCTTCATACCGACCAATAGCACTCCTACCCACCCTCTCAAAAGTGATTGAAAAACTCTAATTAATCCGCATCCTCGCCACAGTGTAAACAGACCAACTGCTAACCAACTTCCAGTTATGTTTCCGAAGAGAACATTCTACTACCCATGCCATCGCCTGCATCGCCTCTGCAGTCTACCGGACATTTCAAAAGAGAAATTGCACTGGCGGCCTCCTCCTTGACCTGGCATGAGCATTCGATTCGGTCCACCACACCATTCTCATTGACAACATCTCATCAACAAACAGTCCAAAAACATAATTCGCCTTCTCACATNTTTCCGAAGAGAACATTCTACTACCCATGCCATCGCCTGCATCGCCTCTGCAGTCTACCGGACATTTCAAAAGAGACATTGCACTGGCGGCCTCCTCCTTGACCTGGCATGAGCATTCGACTCGGTCCACCACACCATTCTCATTGACAACATCTCATCAACAAACAGCCCAAAAACATAATTCGCCTTCTCACATNCTCGGTCCACCACACCATTCTCATTGACAACATCTCATCAACAAACAGCCCAAAAACATAATTCGCCTTCTCACATCCTACCTCTCAAACAGAACATCCAAGTGCGGATAAACTCTCTCCTCTCCAATCCACACCCAGCAAGAGGAAGATTGCTCCAAGGCTCTCTTTTAAGCCCATTACTATTCGCGCTCTTCATTCGCCAAATGCCAACTCCGCCAGACACAATCATAACACTGNCTCTCTTTTAAGCCCATTACTATTCGCGCTCTTCATTCGCCAAATGCCAACTCCGCCAGACACAATCATAACACTGCACAACGACGATATCACAATCCTATCCACCGACAAAGAGCTGATTCTCTATCCTGCAAACTAACTCACACATTCGCCTGCATTAACAACTTCTTCAGCATACAAGGAATCACGCTCAACGTCCAAAAAACTCTAGCAGTCTTCTTCTCCAGACAACTCATCGAACACCTCCCTTCTCCACTCCTGCTCAACAACAACACAGTATGGTCTGTCTCATATAATTTGGCGAGATTCTGACAGTCAGTGAGTGGCAACTTGATGTATACGAAACAAACAAAGTGCCATTTACAAAATCCTGTATCCGCCGATGCTCGAACGAACAAAAGATAATATTATGTTGGCTATTCTGGCTGCACTGCCGACGCACATTAGACAAGCAGAAAATACGCGATAAGAAAGAGTTCCTAGATTCATTAATACATTTTATTTTACATGGTCACAAAACAGTGGTTGTTAGTGTTACAAACTTAACTTCGTGATAAAGTAGTAATGTAAAGGTGTTCAAAATTAAATGCACAATAAAACGATCTGTATCCAAATGAAACGCAACTTCAAAACCTTTTTCACATCTCCAACCATGCTTTCCATATGTTCTCTATATTAATTCCAAAAGCATACAGAAATATTGCATAATATTGTTGAATTATTTTTTTTAGTAATTTGACGAAATATATTTTATATTCGTGTCGTTCCGAGCCAGTCATAGAAGAACAGTCAACTTTTAAAAATACGGGATCAAGAGGCAGGCCATGCTGCTATCTATTCAGCAATACAAACGACTCAGCCATCGCCCTGTCATGCCGTGCGCGCCATCTGTCCTCTCTTTCCCGAAGCATTACCAGCCAGANTGTTCAGCAATACAAACGACTCAGCCATCGCCCTGTCATGCCGTGCACGCCATCTGTCCTCTCTTTCCCGAAGCATTACCAGCCAGAAAATAATAGTTTTCGTGTGATATATATAACAAATTTACGAACAGATACCAATAGTTTTATTTTTCCGCGAGCTCTGCTTAATTTTTAAAGTAACATATATTTCGTGTACAGCGATTTTGAGTACTATTAATTTATATTCGGCCAGTAATCGT
Organism: Clitarchus hookeri; assembly: GCA_002778355.1. Lineage (NCBI taxonomy): Eukaryota > Metazoa > Arthropoda > Insecta > Phasmatodea > Phasmatidae > Clitarchus > Clitarchus hookeri. The sequence continues at coordinate 185,586 of NQII01001911.1, read as the reverse complement.
TCGTCTACGTAAATTATACGCCATATTGTTCTCCCGAGAAGCAATTTCCTTGTTTCTGTGTTGTTAGTATATTGTACTGACAAAACGAAGAAAGTGGGATACGCGTGAATAGTTTTTAAGCAATTCTTACGTTATTCTACGTGACATATTTCCAACTCTAACTGTTTAGTATCAGTTNCTACGTGACATATTTCCAACTCTAACTGTTTAGTATCAGTAATAACATAATTACTGCATTGCAATCAATAGTCGTTGGTGGGTTGTTGGCGAATAGAAGTGTGTTGTCAATCAAATTTCCCGAATTACTTTTAGTTCCAGTTATATTAGATATGACGTCCAAAGTGTGATAATAGCTACAACTACCGTCTCGCAAATGTTAACCCGAATTCGCTGTCTCGGACAAATTAAAAAAGAGTTAGAAAATATTTAATTTTTTGCAAGGTTTTATAATTTTACTTTTATAACCTACTAATTTTGTTAGACAGATGTCTATCTAAAATATCTTGAAATCTGTTTAGCATTACAGTACAATGGCAAGTGGATTAGCTGACAGTGTGTTGATAAAAAATACAGCCTCCACTTGACGCGCCAGCTGATGGCGAAAGGATACATAAACGAAAAGTAAACATTGGCGCTACTTTCATCGAACTGTCAAAATCTTGCCAAGTTACATGAGACAGAGAGTACGATGGACCAATCAGGAAAAATGTGTACTTCTAGACACCAAACTAAGATACACCCAACACATCAAGCAAGCCGCTGGAAGAGCACACAGGGAAATCAGAGACCTTACACAACTCCTCTCACCAAGATTCCATATAAACACAAAAACACAGATCACTATCCTCACGGCGTTCATTCTACCACTTCTCCTATATGACACACCAAACTGGAAATTTGCTACAGTCTACATACACCGACCACTGTACTCAGCTTTCTACAAGGGACTACGAACAATAACAGGCTCATCCTATTGCATGCACCGTATAGACGTACTTCAGCAAACTGAAACGGACACACTCATTCAAACCATAAAATCCTCAGCACACAACTTCAAAATCAAACTACCTGAAAGTAAAAACTCCATCATCATCAGAGAACTTGAATCCATCGTCCAAAACCTCCAACCTCCTGCCTTCTCCACTGCTCACCTCAAAGTAGCAAATCAAGAAAGAATGTATGCTACACGACTACAAGACAAAGACAAGCTCCATCAGGATCCAGAAGAAAGCGAATAAAAACTGAAGAAGGAGAATAAGCGATCTAAAGTAGCAATGGTAGAATTAGAAGAGTACAAGAAAGACACCACGCCACCGCTTCGTCATCATGACAAATATCATGGCATAAATCTAAAAAACAAGGAAAAAAGTGTGTTTGTTTTTTTATACAGTCCCTTCTGCTTCCCTGAAAGACTTATTAATTCAGTTGTGTAAATAATCGATTGCGAGAGTGTGTTTTAGATCAAATTTATGTGAGTGTGTGCAGGAGGAGGTCTATGATTCGATCTGAAGTATTATGCCTTACCATATGTCAAGTGGTGGTGCTACCCAGGCCACTACAATTCCTGGATCGCTAATGCGCATATCGAGTGGTGAACACTGAAGATTGTAATTAATTTACCTGTGTATATGCATTTTTTTTTTCAATTGTTTTTTCTCATGTTGTACATTACCGAATAAAATTAGTTTTTAAACTATACGTTTTATTTTTCTTTTAAAAAATTAAAAGCAAAAATTACCTACTTTTATAAATTAAAAGTTCGTGTGTTGAAAATAAAACAAAAACTAAGTATGTCAATTTACGTAATTTGCAGGTATGGACCATGTCGCCGTTCAATACAGGTCGATATCAGCTGGCGAAATCGAGAAATTAGCACCACCTAGGTTTTGAAAATAGAATCCAATATGGAGGTCTACGACAGCACCACATATATGTTAAAATCATAAACAAATATGGCTGTCACCTGGTTGTTTAGATAAATAAAATCCCAGATAGCTGACATGGAATGATAGAGCATAATTGGGAAACAAGGTGATGATGTTATAGTGGTAGTGATAAAACCCAAGATGACTGACATAAAATAACAAATCACGGATAAAATCCAAGATGGTTGGTATGGAAAGACGGAGCATGAAGGAAAGGTGACTAAGCGAAAGTGGAATCCAAGATGGTCTGCAGAACATAGGTGAGAGATAACGACAGATCGCCTGGCGGCTAAATCGAGAAATTAACACGGCCTAACGGGCAAATCGGTAGTTTATACACTAGCGCAATCCTAGGCGATGAAAATTTATACAAATGACAAACGAAAAAAACTATATGGTGGGTGGAGTGCGTTCGACAGAATGAGCAAGGACGAGGGGGCAGGGGAGTGGAGTATTAATACAATGCGATTGTTTGGAGGGGGCTAAGTCGTCTACTAGACGTGGTGCAGATAAGAACTTCAGAGATGTAAGTTTTTAAAATAAATTTTCTAATAATATTTAAATTAAAAATTTGTATAATTTTAAAATCAATGTTAAGAAGTTTTTAATTTTTTATAGATTTTTTTAGAGGATTTTGCGATTTTTTGGGTTTAAGGTTAAAGTCATTGGGTTAAGGTCAAAAGTCAAGTCTAATGTCATCCAGATCCAATATGGTGGTCTGGTGACATGATAAATTGGTGGCTGGTCGGCTCCAGTCCCCCATCGCATCTTAACCTAAACATTCGTAATTTTATATTTTTATCATTTTTTAAATATTTTTTAAAATTATAATTTTATAAAAAAAATTAAAAGTTTGAGAAATTGGTTTTTTGGGTTCAAGGTCAAATATTACCAGGGTCAAGGCAAAGGTCAAGGTCACCTGGATCCAATATGATGGCCAAGATGACTGACAAAACCAGGATGGTGGACTGTCAGTTCTGACTCCAGACCCTGGACCTTGTGTATCGATTTGGCATATCCTATGCCTATAAAAACAATATGGTCGCCAGTGTTCTGCTCTCGAAATACGATCCCCCCCCCTTATCTTTCCAATAGCTTGAAAACTGCTTTTTGGGTGCTCGTTTTTGCAAATGGGAGGCTAGGTGCTTTTTTTTTTTAAGGGAAAAAGGGGGATTTTTAAGGGAAAAGGGGTATTTTGAGGGAAAAATAGCTGAATTTGAGAAAATAACTGGAAATCTTCAGAGAAAATGGCCGCTGGCCTACCGGAATGACAGAGCATGAATATCTCAGAGCTCCGGTCCCAGGTCTCATCCCAAAGTCGCCATAATTATTCTACTCAAAAGAAATTATTTCAGTATTCACAAATATTTACCTAATAATTATAATTCAATGTAAAGACATGCAAATACTTTTCGTCCGTCGTTACTTACTTTACTGATCGCATACAAGTCATTGTGCCCATTATAATATATTGTATGCAGGTAGGGGCAGTGACATTTTCAAAGGTTGATTTCAAAGGTGCTCTATTAACCATTAACAGCATGTACTATTTTTTTTTCTATTATTGGCTCTGCTACTGATTTGATGATCATTACGCCTCATTTGTCCAATAAATTCCGTTCTGCCAACCCTCCTTCATGTACCTACTGATATGTAGAAAACTGTCTAAAGTATTTTTAGTTTTATAAAAAAAAAAAAAAACCTTATATAACTGTATTTGCTTTTGTATGGAGCAATTCTTTTTAAGGACGACCACTGATTTTTACACTTTAACGTACCGTGTAAGTTTTTAAATAAAGCATGCTCTCGAGTAACGAAATGTTAACATTTAGACGGTTGGTAACATTGATGTCAATTTAAGAGTTCTCGATATAAACGTTATTGTCTCTGGAACAATGCCCTTAGTATTACCGTAATACATAAAAAAAACCTATTGATGTAATGAAAGAAAACATCGTTGGTGGTTATCGCAGCGCGAGCACATGAATGCACCGGCTGTAGTCACGTGTGTTGTCGGGCAAAGTCCAGACAGGAAGTGGAGGCCCGTGACGCAGTCATGCCTCGTGTTCCATCATCGCTGTGCAAGTCACTCTCGCGCTATAGGCTGCGGGCGACCTTCACTATGGATATTAATATAAGGAAAAGTGATGAAGCCATTTTCCAAAGCCATTACGTCATCAGCGCCAGGTTGCGAGACGCCTTCAGTACTTAGCTGAGATGTGTCTGTCAAGATTACGGTAGAACTATTTAACTTTGTGCTACGCACCTAACTATTTCTCTCTCTATTTTTTGAAAAATTTTATTTGGTCTATTTAGCATGTATTAACGGCTAGCCACTGGTCTTACGTATCCAGTAAGATTCAAAGGCTCTTTGACGCAGATTCTCATGTTTGGAACATGGCGGATCACTGTCCTGTAAATTTCAGACACTAATTACAAAGTATTTAGGCTAGTAATTATGTCTTTTAACAAATTAACAACACCCTACTAAGCAAACTGTAAATTAAATTTGCTGGTAAAAATACTATTTCATTAAATCATTGTTAAGTAAAGTATCGTCTCAGAATCAAGTGCAAATTGCACAATCATGTTTCTTGTCCTGACGGCTATTTGTTAAAGACTGAAACGATGGATTTGTTTTAATTCAACTTTGCCAAACAGTTACACTCGATTATAATTTACATTTACAAACGCTGGCATCGTGCTCTTAGCGTCAGGTTCATCCAACAACCCGCGGAAGGAATTTATTATGCGCAAGTTACTTAGTCGCTCTTGACACGCTGTAATTTAGTAGTTCGCGTATAATTGTTAGTCTCCTCAAAGTAGAGATGGACATTTCAACAGAAGCAGATGTGGCAGGAATAACAATAGGAGCCAGATAAATAATTCTATCTTCGAAGATTCATGAGAAAAAAAAAGAGGGTGGCAACATATCCTCCCAGTTTTTGCGTCACTGTGTTTATATTATTTTCGACATTAACAATGTTTCGCATGGACTAGTAGCTATTCTTATTTTTCTGTCTGTGTGTCCTAACTTTGGGCTACTCCGTAGGCCTTCAGCGTCCATGGAGATGATGTGAAATAGAGACGTGGCAGCAACGGAATGCAGGAGCAGGTAATGGAATACTTCGAGAAACCCCGCCTGACAATGGCAACATCTGCCACATTTACCACATGTAAAATCCTGGTGCATATCACCAGTGCCAAAGCAAGATACCAAATATCCTCATTTCATTGCCAAGTTGAAATTTAACCATTTTTACTTGAATTCACTACCTCGGGTAACACTTTTAACAGCAAAAGTCTCGCAGTCCTGGTTTATCATATCGATTTTGTTTGCAAACCCTTGCAGTGGACTTTTGGAGAGAGTGGAGAGATTTGAGCGGCCTTTAATAACGAGGTCTTTAGAGAGTGGGCTTTCTGAATTGAGTTTCTCGTAAGGCACATAATCGAACGTAATCGAACCTGAACTGCTTTCGAGGGGCGACGTTTCGCTAGAGACACAATGACCTTGGCTGTAGCTCTTGATGGAAATATGTACACTTCTAACTGAATTTAAAAACTGCAGATATCTTTACTTGGAAATGGTGAATTTATCAACAGTCAAGTCTAAATAGTCAGAATCTATCGTGAGCGCATTCACATTCCCTAAGAGCAAGCTTCACCCGCCATATTGGTTTACTAGTTTTTCTTGTGTACCCATTTTTTTAAACATCACAATTTCGAAAGCACGTCTATAGCAAAATAGCCGACCTCCCGTGGTGCAATCGGTAGGTGTTGGAGGCTCTGTGTTCGAATCCTAGGTAAGGCATGGGTGTTAGTTTAAGTTAGGTCATAAGTTAGTTTATAAACCGTTCCCTGATAAGCCTTCAGGCTAAAAACCGGAGGATGTTAATAAGCCCTTTCCTATAAAATCAAATAGCAAACTAGCTATTGACTTTACACTGCAGTACAGACATAGAAACCAAACTACGAGCATACAATTATGCCACAGTATCAATCCTACCAAAATTTGTCAGAATATTTATTGTGGCACAGTTATGAGTTCGTAGTTCAGATTTTTACGTCTGTACTGCTGTTTAGACGAACTTTTGGAATTTTATTTTATTTTAATATTAATAACCAAGGAAAACAAATAGTTGGATTCGACGCTTGGAGTTACACCTTAAAGTTCCTTCCGAAAAGTTGAACTCAAGGATACAATGGTAAACTATATTTTCGTTGCCGTTCTTCCACGTATAGAGAAAATACACACGCGCATACTTGTTTTCGTTTAGATTGGTTTGCATTCAAATACACAGTTTGTATTTAAAAGTATTTAAATATAACAGACACTGACGAATTATTTATTTATAGACTATAACAAAACATGAGTCTACGAACATCAAGAGGAGGACAGAATAATTTGTCTCCCTCTCCTGTTGTTTCGTTCCTGACTGAGTGCTATCCGTTCGTCTGTGTTCGGCAGTAATGCTGGGAAAGTGTCAGACATACTGTATACGTATTTATTAGTAGGTCGAATGTTTCAAAAAGCTTATAAGCAAAATTCGTAAAAACAATTGGAAATATATTGGGCTGTAAATTTAAGTTCCTTAGAAATGTGTGGTTATATTACTCATGGACATTACTTTCCTGAAGCCCTGGTAAATTTCTGCTTTCGAGCTACTCACTTATCCTTCCGCCAGTTTTGAACAAACTGTAAACACGTCTGGAAGAAAAATCGAAGTAGAAGCCAACACACAGTGTACAGATAATCAAAAATAAAAAAATTGTATACATAGCAATGTAGTGTTGAAGTGTGTTCCCGCTTATATGCTACTGAAAACCTAAATTTAACAGTAAGAAACGTTTACTTTACAAATAAAATGAGCAAAATAAATTTAATAATATTTTACGCAAGAACTGTTTCTTACGAGTGGTTACCAACATACCTTTTTTTTCTCTGTTTTTAATAAAGCAAATATAAAAATAATATAAATATAAATTTTATTTAAATCAAAAAATGGAAGTACGTTAATGTTAGTACAAAGCTCCTGCGAGATTTCATTTATTTATAAAACAACCAAATAAGCACACATGGTGTAATTTTTCAAAGGTTATATTTTGAAAGTTGAATATAAAGCGAATAAACTACAAATATGGTAGACACATGAAGGCAAAATTTGTGAAAATTTGCAATCAGAATCTTGAATCTATTCTTTTACTCTATTTCGCTTCCTTTTTAATACAACAAGTTCATGTTCGTATCTAATCGCACTAGCCTCTGTTAACATGTTGATATAACATATCAAGCAGATAACGTGAACATCCGGCAATAACTAATTTTTATTTTGTTGCATTCTGGCTACTAAATAAAACCAGAAATATTAATCATTTTCAGACATTTATATTTTTATGATTTGGGGAAATTGTTTTATTTACATTGGCTTCTAGTTATAGACGTTACTGGGAAGTTAAGAGCTGAGTGTTATTTTTAACATTTTTATATTCATCTTTGTTTTGTTCACGGTATTACTGTATGAACTAATAATTTACAAATTACGTACGCATTAAATTACGCGGGGTTCAGATGAGATGCTCACTAATATTACAAAAAAAAAAACGTCGTGTCTTTGGGTGTTGACCATCAATCAGCAACTAAAAACTTTTGCATAATTCAAAATATAAATAGTTGTTTATATTAATTATAAATTAACTGTATAATTTATAGGTGGAATGTAATTATAAGGTCCGAATTTAAACAAAAGTAGATACTTTTACGTTGAATGAAATATAAAACACATGCGTTACATGACATATTTAGTAAACAACCAAACACATTATAGCCTACATGGGGTGATTTTTCAGAGATTTGATTCAAAAACTGTGAATAGGCTATATCTTCCTCCTATTCAAAACAGCAGGAATGACGTTATTCCTGAGACACGTGTTGGTAAACACGTTCAACGTTATCGTGACCTTGGCAGGCGAGCCAGCGGTACTGGCAACTAGACGTGGTAATGTAAAGAATGTGGTTCGGGAAGTTGCGGGCGGGAGAAAAGGCAGNAACAACCAAACACATTATAGCCTACATGGGGTGATTTTTCAGAGATTTGATTCAAAAACTGTGAATAGGCTATATCCTCCTCCTATTCAAAACAGCAGGAATGACGTTATTCCTGAGACACGTGTTGGCAAACACGTTCAACGTTATCGTGACCTTGGCAGGCGAGACAGCGGTACTGGCAACTAGACGTGGCAATGTAAAGAATGTGGTTCGGGAAGTTGCGAGCGGGAGGAAAGGCAGACGTGAGAGTAGCGTGGGACACGCTTATTCTTCTAATTCACTGCCATCTATCACCTACATCTCCAACTCTAGCATTACCTGTCCTTGTGACGTATGCAATTTAAACACAAATTATTCGACTTTTGTGTTAAACACTCGCGTGTGCCACCACTGACGTTTTTGTTCATCTCGAAAAACTGTGGACATGTATATAAATTCAAAAATACAAAACCATAGTAACTTTTTCCCCATTATTGGACTCCAACTTGGAAAAAGCTTTAAAAACTTTGAAAAGACCACTTCCTTATTTTCAAAATGTATTTTAAGAGAGAGAGAGAGGGGGGGGG
>NQII01001911.1:68869-177039 GCA_002778355.1 Clitarchus hookeri | reverse complement strand
AGTGAGAGATGAAGGGGGGAGAGAGAAAGAGAGAGAAAGAGAACTACAAAAAATAAATAAATCTCTTCCATATTTGTACGAAACCTTTAGTTAATGTTTAATTGTAAATATATACACGTAAATGAAACACAGGCACATTTCCGTAATGAAAACTGAAACAATATATTTCCAACAGCTGGACATAAATATTCAAATAAACAAAAACCGACTCTCTGGTAGGCCCTACTTGGTTATCGTACCATTCCTGTGAATAACTGCAGCCAACCGCTTTGGCATTGAATGTACGTGCTTGCTAGTTAACTCGGTATTTATGCCACTCTTGCAGACTAATCTCCTTCAGTGTTGTTTTGCTTGTGATGTGGTGATTCGTGATCCCATCTTGTCCGATTTTCTCGATGAAGTTCATATCGTGTGATTGAGNACATAAATATTCAAATAAACAAAAACCGACTCTCTGGTAGGCCCTACTTGGTTATCGTACCATTCCTGTGAATAACCGCAGCCAACCGCTTTGGCATTGAATGTACGTGCTTGCTAGTTAACTCAGTATTTATGCCACTCTTGCAGACTAATCTCCTTCAGTGTTATTTTGCTTGTGATGTGGTGATTCGTGATCCCATCTTGTCCGATTTTCTCGATGAAGTTCATATCGTGTGATTGAGGACGTGTTTTCAGTGTGTGGGGTGTGCTGTACACGATTATCTATGATCTAGCAACGCCTGAAGTGTACTTTGGATAGTTGTCCTGTTGGAAATCATAATTATATCCAGTATGAAATATTTTAGCGCTTCTCTTCAGATGTTCTTGTTGTGTATTCCTCCATGCTTGTTCATGTTGCCATCAATGAAAGCAAGCTCATCCACACCACTTGACGCCATACATCCCCATACCATTATGCTTTCGCCCCCGTGTTAGCCGTAGCTTCCATATTTTGGGGGTCCCACTCAGTATTCTTGTGTCTCCACACTTTCAATCGGATATCGCTTCGGGATACATTGAACTTGCTTTCATCTTACCACAACGCACGATCCCAGAACTCATTGCTCTTCATTATACAGTCATCGGCGAATTCTAAACGCTTTTTCTTGTTTACTTCACTTACATATGGTGTCCTGGAATTGTACCCGGCACTGATAAGGACCCTACGAACTGTTCTCACATGAACCACCCTACCAAGATTGTCTTCTAGGTGTGCTCTAGTGTCTGTTGTTGTTATTATGGGATTTGGCTTTACAATTTTCACCACTTGTCTTCTGTCCCTAGAATTAAGTTTTGGCGGAGCACCGTTTGCACGTTTATTGACAAGGGTATTTCTCGTTTTATATCGTCAGATGATAAACAACACAGTGGACAGATTTCTCTGTACAGCTTCTCCAATTTCTTTTCATGTTTTATTTTTTTTATACATATTTAAGATAAGGTTTCTCTCCTCTAGTGTCGTCTCTTTTCCTTTGCGCCCCATTTTGCCAGTGACCACTCGCAACTGAAGTTGCTTGTATACCTGCTAAGTGGAAACAGACACGAACGAGGTGCTCCGAGAGAATACAGGTCAACATTTCCGTTGTTTGCTTGTTTTACTGCTGTATCATTGTGAGAGTTTGAATATTTGTCACAGGGTAAATTACATGTTTCTAAGGAATTCCGTTACTGAGTTATACACTTGTTCTTATCATGATTTTACTGCGTATTTGTTTTCAATGCATGTTGACACATCACGAGAATCATTTAATAACACATAATTCCGCGTTTTTATGAATTACTTCAACATTCAAAGATTCATATCCACATATTTGAATACTTATGTCCGCCTGTGTAAGGTTTCTGAAGCGGACGTAGCTCAGTGGAAAATGGGCTGATATTTTAATTTCAACACAATAAAATAATTAGCTGCAAAAATGTATTTTTAGAGGATGTTTTTTCAAAAAATTGCAGGAAATCGATTTATTGTTTTGAAACTAAAATATCAGCTAATTTTTTTTGCNAATAATTAGCTGCAAAAATGTATTTTTAGAGGATGTTTTTTCAAAAAATTGCAGGAAATCGATTTATTGTTTTGAAACTAAAATATCAGCTAAATTTTTTTGCTTTCAACTATTTGATTTGACTTTTTTTACTCAACCAATAACTACTTAGGCTACTGTATGAAAAATTTTACAATTACAGTTATGTATTTCTTTTGTAATTTTGCAACACATAGCCGCCTGATTAAAATAAGGCATAAATTCCATATTTTAGAACCTTTTGACACCCTAGTTAGTAGCTATATTACTAATGCTGTTGATCCCAGCTAACACATACGCACGCGTTCATACATGCATACACACTTACGTGTGTATTAGTATAGGGAAACGCAAATCTTCGTATAGGCTATTCACGGTAAAGTGAGCACTTTTGAAAGTCCTCTCATTTGGAATAATAGTAGGTAAATATATTTTATTTTAGCCTTAGAAGTTAACTTCAGAATGCGGTGGAATATACACTGTGTTTATTACTAAAACGGCAATATTTATTTTAAAAGGTGGTTAAAGGATAGAGAATGGCTGAAAGGAAAAAAGTAACTAGGGCATAAAGAGTGCTCACTTTACCGTGAACAGCTTATATCGTGTTTGTGGACATTGTTTTTTATCAGGCGGGAAGGAGATCCCAACTCTGGTGTCCACTTTTTATGAACGTCGAGTGTACCGCCAGTGTTGCGTAACACACGTGGCTCATTATACGGAATCGGAGGGCAGACAAGTTCAACCACTTCCTTACCTCTATTTATGGAAGCTTACTTTCCACGTGGCGAACCACAAAAGAAAATCCAACCATCGCCGCCCCTCTTTTTTTTTAAAACCTGTTACCCTGAGATGCTCCTGTTAGCGCAACGGATGTATGCGTAGAATGCGCGCGTCTACAACTAGGAGATGGACGACTGGACTCTTATATTATTTTTAATTACTCATGATTTGTCCAAACTTGTTTTTTACCTCGCCTCTTGGATAATAAACACATATTCCACGTAAGTTCAAAAATATCTTATTATCAATCAAATGCCCAAATTATTTTTTTTAAAGAAACCTTGAATCTCTACAAAGTGNTTACCTCGCCTCTTGGATAATAAACACATATTCCACGTAAGTTCAAAAATATCTTATTATCAATCAAATGCCCAAATAATTTTTTTAAAGAAACCTTGAATTTCTACAAAGTAAAAGTTGTAGCCTACTATTGTCATTAAATACTANTCTACAAAGTGAAAGTTGTAGCCTACTATTGTCATTAAATACTATAATTAACTAGGACATTTAAATAACGATACAAATTATCTTCCGGCACAGATATATACATATACGTATATATGTATACATATACATATATACATATACGTATATATGTATAAATATACACTATATACAGGTTGATTCACGAGGAGGTACCGCCACTTAAAGGGCATATTCCTTACATCATTTGGAGCAAAATATGTCATATAAATGTGGGTTCTATTCCCAATTGCTACAGAGTAATACGAAACATTTGAAAAATGACGAATAAAATAATAACCTTTTCAGAAGTAAATACAGGGATGTATTATCTGACCGTATTATTTACAGTTGAGCATCCCAATTACGTCTAACAAGCTTACAGGAGATGTTCAAAAATGTTTCCGTCTACTTCCGTACACTTGGCGGCACGCTCACGAATCGCACGTGTTGCTCTACGTAGCCATTGAGTAAATACTGTATATACCCATGGGATGGGAAGGAGTCTTACCAGTTTGTTGTGTTAGTTCTTGTAATGAACCAGAGGAGCGCTAGTGTTCTCGACTGGGAGGTAGCAGGCGACGCAGCTGACGAAACCCGTGCGGCGTTGCCAGTTCCACAGCCGGCAAAAGTAGGTAGGTCATCGCCCTGGCCGCGACTCGCACACGTGTTCGTTGGACGTTCTGCTGAAGGCGAGCCGGTCTCACGCGAGTTGTCGCTGCAGTTGTGAATACCCAGCTCATGTTTGACTAGTGGCAACCAGTAATTACTAAAGCAGCAGAACAGGCCATTCCCACATTTAAAAAACACAGGTCCTTCACCCAGTCTGCCACCACACATAATCCAATTACAAAAATCCAGAAACCACTACAGACGTAAATGGCAACGCACNAACCACTACAGACGCAAATGGCAACGCACTAGAAATCCACAACTACTCCAGACATACATCCAACTCAAAAACTCCACCACAAAAGCTTACACAGACTGGCTAATAGAAGACAAATTAAACAAATTGAAATCACTCAGTATCCAGGGAGGCTCAATCTGGCGCTACATAAAAACTTTAAAACCAAAACCCACAGTAATCCCCCCACTTAAATCAGGTAACATTTTACTAGAAACACCAGATGAAAAATCAGAACTACTAGCAGACTACTTTCAAACAACATTAACATCACCACACCTACCCAATGAACTTAGTGAAACATCAGAAGACGAAGACGCCAGAACATATGATACAACACTCCCTCCACTGGATCACACACCTGACACACCACTTGTCACACCTGAAGAGCTCACACATATAATTACAAAGACACTTAAAGCCTCAGCAGCTCCAGGCTCAGATCAAATACCAAGCGCTGTAATAATTCACCTGCCACCAAAAGCAATACATCACCTTACACGCATCTTCAATGCAGCCATCACACTCACTCACTTCCCCACTGACTGGAAAAAAGCCATAATAATTCCCATCCCAAAACAAGGAAAAGATCACAGTTCCCCTAAATCATACAGACCAATTGCCTTACTACCCGCACTCTCTAAAATTTTTGAAAAACTAATATTACACAGAATACTCGCTACACTCCAGTCAGACACACTCCTGCCACACTTCCAATTTGGATTCAGACAACAACATTCAACTACACACGCTATTGCAAGAATCTCACACAACACACAAACAGCCTTCTCCAAAAACCAACGCGCCGGACTACTGCTTCTAGACCTTGCTAAAGCCTTTGATTCAGTACACCACTCACTTCTTATTAAAAACCTATCCTCCACAAACATATCGCGTCACCTCATAAGACTGATACACTCATTCCTAAGTAACAGAGCATTCCAAGTAAGGATCCACACTCGCCTCTCATCTTCACACCCAGCAGCAGCTGGAGTCCCACAAGGAGCAATCCTCAGCCCTCTCCTATTCGCCATCTTCATCCGCCACATCAGAACCGGCCCACACACTACAATAACACAATATGCAGATGACACAGCTATACTAACTACACACACCCAACATGAAAAAATAGCTCACAGACTCACAAATGCATTCAACACAATCAACAACTTCTTTACAAACATAGGCATTGCACTAAACGTCGACAAAACCGTTGCAGTGTTCCTCACCAGACACACAGCTGACACCCCTCCACCACCTCCACTACAACTACAGGGAAACACCATACAATCGACAACACCGCCAAGTACCTGGGGGTACTCCTAGACACAAAACTACACTTCACACAACACATAAAACAGACAGCAGGGAAAGCAAGGGGAGCAATCCGAGAGTTAACACCCATTTTAGCACCAACCAGCCACATAGACATACAAACAAGAACCACAATACTAAAAACAGCCATCATTCCTCTCTCACATACGCTGCCCCCATCTGGGTCACCTCAGCAGCAAAATATCACCAGCCACTCTACACAACACTATACCAAGCCCTACGCGTCATCACTAACTCACCCCGCCTCACTCACAGGAAAACACTACCAAAGAAGACAAAAACTCAAAACCTCATACACCATCTACAGAAACTCACCAAATCATTCACCGAAAAGCTAAATGAACATCCAAATCCACTCATCAGATCACTCACAGCACACATACCTAGGCTCAGAAGACCTCCATTCACCACAGTGCATCTCAGGGAGTCCAAACATCACAGGCTCCAACTCCCTTCAAGAGCCAGCAGCAGTTCCACAGAAGATGATGAAGACCAGCCACCATGAAGAAAACAAGCAACCTGAAACCAGTGTGAGAAAGGTCCAAGTGTATCAACTGTTTAACTTTAATTTCCTAAATAATGACAGTGCATCAGGGTTTTTTTTACAGGGGGTTCTCCCCTTTTTCCCCAAAGTGAAATAATTCAACAAAATTAAAAGTGATTTTCCAAGAATAAATAAAGTGTATCAACCTGTACCCTTAAATAAATAACTTTAATTAAAATAGATAGATAGCTAACGTAAACATAAACAGTAACTTTAAAAGCCATGACCAATTGTATTTTGACTAATTTTTCTAAAGAACTTAATAACTTTAATTATAAATTTAAACTTAAATCTAATAATAAATGTAGCCAGTGTTTATACGGTATGGCTTACCAGATTTAAAAAAAAAAAAAAAAAAAAAAATGGCATGTGTTAGTTACCAGCGGGGTTGGTACGTCGGCTGTAAGAATAGACTAGTAAAAGGAGTTGGCAGCATTTCTATGTTTACATTCCCCGTAAAAGATAAGAGCAGGTACGTGTACTAAAAAATACAACGAAACTGTTGTAACCTAATTACAACAGCATACCTACCGGAAGGTGTTAAAAGTATTGCTGTCGTGTGCGTCAAAATAACGCCCTGTTTTATCGTACGATATATTTAGAGAGATAATTTATTTGGGGGGAGGGGGGGTAGGGAAGAGAAGTATGACATGGACCACAAATACTTCTTATTTTCCTAACAATGCATAATTAAGATAAAATAATTAGAATATTTAACATATATCTTGCAGCTGTTCAAATATATTTACAGGTAGAAAAACTACATCGTAAAAGAGTGTTTCAGAAAAAAAAAATGTGCGTTTGAATGTGTCGAGTAATTGTAATTCTGAAGTGGAGAATTAACACGTGGAGAATGCTTCCAATCACATATGTCAATATTGATGATTTGCAACATATTTCAGTCAAGCATTCAGTCTGAACAAACATGTAGGTTTTCGGTAAATGTTCGTACTTAAAAGCTTTACTTAACCTAAGTCGCCCTAAAAAATATTATAGGTACCTAAATAATAAACCGGAAATAATACGTACTGTGCATTAGGACGTCAAGTGGAATTGTGAGAATTCATACACAAATGAGTTGCAGATTTTATTTAACGCTACATTACACAACTCGTAACANTCAAGTGGAATTGTGAGAATTCATACACAAATGAGTTGCAGATTTTATTTAACGCTACATTACACAACTCGTAACATTTATTAATTTGACTTAACTCCAGTAACTGTTGAGCACTTATTAAACACGTTCAGAGAACTAATGTGTCAAGATGGNTGAAGTGGAATTGTGAGAATTCATACACAAATGAGTTGCAGATTTTATTTAACGCTACATTACACAACTCGTAACACTTATTAATTTGACTTAACTCCAGTAACTGTTGAGCACTTATTAAACACGTTCAGAAAACTAATGTGTCAAGATGGNCTTATTAATTTGACTTAACTCCAGTAACTGTTGAGCACTTATTAAACACGTTCAGAAAACTAATGTGTCAAGATGGAGGATATTCATTGACGTTGATTTTCACACATCAAGTTGGAGATTTTAAGGTTTTTTAATTTCATGTAATGTCAAGGCGGAAATGATCTCCAAACTGTTGTTATTGTGTACATACATTTGTGCGCTTGTAATGATGCAGTCTTACGGCACAAATACAAGGTAAACCTGCAATGTAGTGTATATTATAATTACGTATTTTAGTTGGCTAACTTCTAGTTTAAAACGCAATACTTGAGTTAAAATGTAGCCTACATATCTGCAGTTAATAACAAGTTTACAAAAAAAAGTACCGTATATTTATTTGAATGCTTACTGTATTTAATTTATGTTTATATAATTCATAATAGCGCAATAATATGTCGTAAATACTTATCTAAGCGCATTTTATTTGTGACGTTGTCGTTATAGTTATGAGAATTTCACAAAATCTAACAAACACATAAATGATCATATTTTAGTGTTGCACACAATTTGGAGCTCGCTTGACTGAAAGCAAAGAATTACTTGTATCATACAATTCTAAAACTAACAATTCTATATACTAATGGACGAAAGAGTCTTTTACTGAGAAACAGATACTATGAAACTAAAATCGGAAGCTTGAATTATATAATTGGTTTTATCACNGAAAGAGTCTTTTACTGAGAAACAGATACTATGAAACTAAAATCGGAAGCTTGAATTATATAATTGGTTTTATCACTCTGTTTACGAATATGCATTCAAAATTAAAGGAAGTAAAATTCAGTTTATGAAATCGATGTGTAGGTTTTTATGAATATGGCTGGCTGTAAGCTGAAAATAAACGCAATCAACGAGTCCACGACGTTCCATACATAACATCTGTGTTTCAGAAATAAGATTTATTAGTCCGGGAAGTTCAATGAGATAAATATAAATAAAACAACAATTACACAAACATTTACATTATTATTATAAGAACGGTATATATACATATATATATATATATATATGTTCCCCATCCTAACCGTATGTGTGTGTATTTATAATTATTAAATGCATGGTATACGTGTACATANGAAAGAGTCTTTTACTGAGAAACAGATACTATGAAACTAAAATCGGAAGCTTGAATTATATAATTGGTTTTATCACCCTGTTTACGAATATGCATTCAAAATTAAAGGAAGTAAAATTTAGTTTATGAAATCGATGTGTAGGTTTTTATGAATATGGCTAGCTGTAAGCTGAAAATAAACACAATCAACGAGTCCACGACGTTCCATACATAACATCTGTGTTTCAGAAATAAGATTTATTAGTCCGGGAAGTTCAATGAGATAAATATAAATAAAACAACAATTACACAAACATTTACATTATTATTATAAGAACGGTATATATACATATATATATGTTCCCCATCCTAACCGTATGTGTGTGTATTTATAATTATTAAATGCATGGTATACGTGTACATAAATAAACTATACGAATATATGCCTATACAAGCGAACCGGTCCGGCTTCGCCTGGGTACAATTGAGTTTTACAGTGATACACTAATAAATAAATTGGGAAAAGACCATTTATTTATGTGAAAACAGAATTATAAAATTTTACTATGGTGGCCTAGGCTTTTAACTCATTACGGCAACCCAAAAGGAAGGAAATATTTTTTACCAGATAGCCAAGAAGTAGGGTATTGTTCTTGGAGTGTATCTGTGCAACTATCGCGTAGTTACCACATTTCCGCTTTCCAGCGTCGATGTATGAAAATCAAAACGTGAGTTTCATCGTTTTGTAGCTTTAGAACTAAGTGCACCTAAGTACTACATTTTGCGCTTGGCTGAGGGATCTTAATCGATCACCAAAATTAAGCAACGTTCCCAGCGGCACACATGTGGATGGGTGACCGTTTAGTGGCATAACATCTGAGCGCTTCTGGGCTTCGGAGGGCACGTTAAATATTCGGTTCAGGTTGTTATCGATTTATAGCAGTCGTTAAGCCATTTAAGAGGTCCTTGGGTGGCCTTATAAACTCTGATGCCAGAGAAAAAAATATTTCGGTCACNTGAGTTTTACAGTGATACACTAATAAATAAATTGGGAAAAGACAATTCATTTATGTGAAAACAGAATTATAAAATTTTACTATGGTGGCCTAGGCTTTTAACTCATTACGGCAACCCAAAAGGAAGGAAATATTTTTTACCAGATAGCCAAGAAGTAGGGTATTGTTCTTGGAGTGTATCTGTGCAACTATCGCGTAGTTACCACATTTACGCTTTCCAGCGTCGATGTATGAAAATCAAAACGTGAGTTTCATCGTTTTGTAGCTTTAGAACTAAATGCACCTAAGTACTACATTTTGCGCTTGGCTGAGGGATCTTAATCGATCACCAAAGTTAAGCAACGTTCCCAGCGGCACACATGTGGATGGGTGACCGTTTAGTGGCATAACATCTGAGCGCTTCTGGGCTTCGGAGGGCACGTTAAATATTCGGTTCAGGTTGTTATCGATTGAGAGCAGTCGTTAAGCCATTTAAGATGTCCTTGGGTGGCCTTATAAACTCTGATGCCAGAGAAAAAAATATTTCGGTCACGTTCCCAGCCGTTGCAGAATTAGGTTTTGTTGTTATTCCACAGGAACCGTACAATTTCCCGGGATAGAAAGTATTCTTGGTCATATTTCAGGATCTAAAGTACCTACGTATCAAATTTCATCACTATCAGTTCAGCCGTTATGGAGCTGAGTGGTAACAAACAAACATAAACACACACAGACTTTCGCATTTATAATAGTAGTAGGATACGTACAGGTGAGGTGAATTACACAAAGTAAATACATTTTAAAATGTGTTGAAATTATGTTGCCAAGAAATTTAAATTATGGCATTTAATGATTTTTAACTTACCCCATAACTAGTGTAATGCGACACATTGTTCCGCGCCCTTCTACAAAGTAGGCTACATGCCGGAACAAATTAGTGTTGTAAACGTTTTATCATCTACCATATTTGCAACTTTTACGCAATTTTTAAACCTAATATAACTGATTTGTTTGCAAATAATTCCACGTTGTAACTCTTTTTGTTGTAAAACATAATTTGTAACATTTAATTGCCTTATACCTACTTATCCAAAAATGTGAAAATTGGTAGGAATATTTAGTACTAGCGCTATAATTACTTTCTGAAACATGTAATTCGCAATAACAACTGAAACATGGATTGAACGAAAAAAAAAAAAATAAAAAAAAATTATGTACATGCTTTTATGTTATTATATCAGCTATTTAATATTTCATTTTGCGACTAAATATTCAAGCAACATGTACTACTTCTTTTATACATAACTANTTATATCAGCTATTTAATATTTCATTTTGCGACTAAATATTCAAGCAACATGTACTACTTCTTTTATACATAACTATTTAAAGATATCCTCCATAAATAGTCATATATTAATTACATTTAAATAATTGGAAATTAAAGACACAATTATGTAAGAAGAGATCGCAAAACGAAAGACACNTTATATCAGCTATTTAATATTTCATTTTGCGACTAAATATTCAAGCAACATGTACTACTTCTTTTATACATAACTAGTTAAAGATATCCTCCATAAATAGTAATATATTAATTACATTTAAATAATTGGAAATTAAAGACACAATTATGTAAGAAGAGATCGCAAAACGAAAGACACAGACTTCTAAGATGTTGTCGTTAGCTTTGACATGAGTGATCCTTAAGGGTGCGATAATCAAGATCACAAGTAATTGCAAAGTAGGTAAAAAAATGTTATATATATATATATACACACACACGAACACTTGTAAATAAAGTTACTGTACAAATAGGAATGAACAGCTCAAACTTATCTTCGGGGATAACTGAAACAAATACTAAAACTATACATATAAAGCCTTCTTAAAAATTCCGTATCTGACAGGAACGTGATTCACTTGGTTTAAGTTTAAAAACAGCCTTCATAGTTCATATAATTAAACAAACACAATGAAACTGATAATTTTCTGTAGTAAAATAATAAACATTTTCTGCCTAGATATGTTTCATTGTAAATAATTTACAACCTTTTATAAACTAAAGTTTTATAACAGGTTCAACGCTCCGGTAGTACATAACATAATGATTCATGGTAAAATTTGATCTTGGAACTGTTAAGGCTGAGTTTCATGAACAAAATTTCTGCAGGATACATAAATAGCAGTGCCATGCATGGAATGAATAGTTTATATTGTTTGGAAATTACTCATTTACCACCCTGAGTGCTACTGACGTCAAATGACGTTCATTGAATGTAACTGTTGTATAGAGTTTGCTGAAATGTTATGATGTCTGCACTCTTCGAAGGCACTGGGAATATAACACTTCTTCACCAGAAGTGTTCGTGACGTTCACTGTAACATTATACAGGTTAAGTATAAAAGAATACCCCAACTTTGAAGGTCTATAATATCAAAACCAAACAACCTACAACCTTGGATGAACAATCAAATGAACCGTGGAACCGTGGAACTGTGAAGTTTGTTTACCATCTCTTCATAAAGGTTCAATGTGGCCACCACGAGCGGTCCGAACGACATCTACGCGATAATCAAACTCGTTCCACACTCTTGTCAGCATGTCCGGTGTTNCATAACATAATGATTCATGGTAAAATTTGATCTTGGAACTGTTAAGGCTGAGTTTCATGAACAAAATTTCTGCAGGCTACATAAATAGCAGTGCCACGCATGGAATGAATAGTTTATATTGTTTGGAAATTACTCATTTACCACCCTGATGCTACTGACGTCAAATGACGTTCATTGAATGTAACTGTTGTATAGAGTTTGCTGAAATGTTATGATGTCTGCACTCTTCGAAGGCACTGGGAATAAAACACTTCTTCACCAGAANAGGCACTGGGAATAAAACACTTCTTCACCAGAAGTGTTCGTGACGTTCACTGTAACATTATACAGGTTAAGTATATAAGAATACCCCAACTTTAAAAGTCTATAATATCAAAACCAAACAACCTAAAACCTTGGATGAACAATCAAATGAACCGTGGAACCGTGGAACTGTGAAGTTTGTTTACCATCTCTTCATAAAGGTTCAATGTGGCCACCACGAGCGGTCCGAACGACATCTACGCGATAATCAAACTCGTTCCACACTCTTGTCAGCATGTCCGGTGTTACGGTTTGGATGGCGTCCGTAATTCTCATTTTGAGGTCGTCAATGTTAGCCGGCAATGGTGGACGAAACACTTGATCCTTTATGTACCCCCCATAGAAATTAATCGCACGGGGGTAAGATCCGGGCTTCTTGGGGGCCAGTGATGAAGAGCCTGGTCACCAGCTGTTCCTCGACCAATCCAGTATTGCAGCAACGTCTCGTTCGGGTATCCGCGAACAGCTAGGTGCCAATGGGGTGGCGCACCATCCTGCTGGAAAATGAAGTCCCCCGCCCCCTCTTATAACTGAGGAAACAACCACTCTGTAAGCATGTCCAAATAAGGGATTCCAGTAACAGTGGGCTCGTGAAAAATGAAAGTGCCGAAAACATANCCTCTTCTAACTGAGGAAACAACCACTGCGTAAGCATGTCCAAATAAGGGATTCCAGTAAGAGTGGGCTCGTGAAAAAAGAAAGGGCCGAAAACAGAGTCTTTGGATACAGCGCAAAACACGTTCACTTTGGGGGAAGCGCGCTCGTGTTCAGTAGTTTTATGTGGAAGCACCTGACCCCATATCCGCACGTTGTGCCGGTTCACCTTACCATTTGTATGGAACGTCGCTTCATCGCTAAAAACCAGCTTAGACATGAAGGCATCGTCTTCCTCGCTCTGGGCAAGAACGAACGCACGGAAATCACGTCTCAGTTCTTTATCCCTTTCGGTAAGAGCATGTACAAGCTGTAACCTGTATGGTTTGTACAGAAATAGCCTTCGTAACACTGTCCATACCGTCGATTGAGGGATTTGCATTTCCCGGCTAGATTGCCGAGTTGATTTTCTCGGAGAGTGAACAAACGTTTCTTGAATCCGTTGCACATTCTCTTCTGACACACGCGATCACCCGGAACTTTTGCATTTGAAAAGGCACCCTGTGTCACGGAACTAACGAAACCAACGTAAGATACTCCACCTATCGGGAGGACGACGTCCGTATTTGTGACGGAATTCACGTTGAACGGTCGTAACCGATTCACATTTAGCAAACTGTATAACACAGAACGTTTTCTGTTGTTCCGTCGCCATCGTGATGCGGACCAATACACAACACACGCTCATAGTGCTACAGCAGACGNCACGCTCATAGTGCGACGACAGACTCTCCCAGTGTCATCCATCGGCACATAAAGGAAACATCGGACCGTCCCCTTTACATTGACGTGTTGTATGCAAGCTGGCTTCCCCCTCACCCCATCAAACCGAGCGTTACGAACGCCATCCAAACCGTAACACCGGACATGCTGACAAGAGCGTGAAACGAGTTTTATAATCGTGTAGATGTCGTTCGTGTCGCTCGCGGTGGTCACATTGAACATTTATGAATGTATGGTAAACAAACTTCACGATTCCGCGCTTCATTTGATTAGTCAATCAAGGTTGTGGGTTGTTTGGTTTTGATATTATAGACCTTCAAAGTTGGGTTATTCTTTTATACTCATCATGTATTACGTCGGCAACACTCAAAGGGTAAATTACGAAAATGAGCACGAAGGATTTGTAAATAATGTTACCTACGAAGTGACACTTGTTAGGTAACATTACTTGACTGGGACATGATGACTCGTAGTAAGCGTGTCTGGTCTACTGTGGACCAACAGTACGATGTTATTGGTACCGCAAGGACCAACAGAAGTAGTGTTTATGTAGTGATAGATGAGGTGACTCACTTGTAGCTTGTCTTAGATGTCTGTAAATATCTTCCACTCTCGAAGTGTTTAAGAAAAATGTGGTGTAGAGTGGGGCGGGATCGAGCACGGTAACATTTGCTTAGTTGCATATAAAACAGTCATTAAAACGGTAATGCTAGAAAATTTTGAGGGCTCACAATGCTCTAAATCTGATATTCCAAACCCACCCTGAAAATATTCTGCAATTCGCATATAATAGTTGCAGAAAAAATTTTATTTTCGCAATTTTGACCCAACCGGTGGGGTGTAAGTGCATTTGCGGTGGGGCAAAAGTGTGCACAAAATGGAAAATGGAGAAATTAAACAATGNCAACCGGTGGGGTGTAAGTGCATTTGCGGTGGGGCAAAAGTGTGCACAAAATGGAAAATGGAGAAATTAAACAATGACTTCAAAACGTTCGAAAATAGAAGTGATTAAATTTTAGCCTACAAAGATTGTAACAATAATTACATAAAAATCGCACGGGACCAGTCTTTAAAACACATAAACATTATCCAATTTTATCATGAGCTTCTGTGTACCACTCTTCACGCGATGCGCATAATACATCTTTGTCCGCATTTGTTTCATTTTTTAAATCCTGGAACGCGAGTAATACATTTTCCAGTTCTAACTTAAAAGTAAAGTTTTCGTTCACTAGATAATGGGACATTTTTGGAAAACTATTTGGTTTGTCCAGTACCCTACCTCTGAAGTTCCCTTAAATTATCAGTTAGTAATTATTTCTTATTTTTTGCATTTTGAAAACCCCTCCATCAGTTTCGGCTAAGTTATGTGCCACATTTTCAGAAATGCACACCTTTCAGTCAGTTATCCCTCCACATTTTCTGAAAATAAACAAATAAAACGATGCTCGTAAGTGTAACTGTTTATAGCAAAACCAAAACAGGTTCTACTATACCTATTTCACATTTAAAAAAACTCCATGGCAGGTAAAACACGTAGTACGAAGTTTTGCCCCATCGTGATATTCGAGGTTTTGTCCCACGCAACATGATTTAATTTGCTGAGTCCTACACTCTTTGCTTCTGGGCATGTAGATACAGGTTTAAATATTTGTTAGTAGTTAAATCAAATTCAAAGATATCTGGAAATAATGTTCTTAACTGAAAACACGGTTTAAGTTCTCATTGTTTGAAATAAGTGAAATTGGGGTATGTCATAAGTGTAAACAGTTTCCGCAAATTATTTTGATGCACCGAC
The DNA here is from genome assembly GCA_002778355.1 of Clitarchus hookeri. Lineage (NCBI taxonomy): Eukaryota > Metazoa > Arthropoda > Insecta > Phasmatodea > Phasmatidae > Clitarchus > Clitarchus hookeri. Next base: position 161,403 of record NQII01001911.1, on the reverse strand, counting down.
TAACGCTCAAGAACGGACCACCGATGTTCANGGTCATAAGTGTAAACAGTTTCCGCAAATTATTTTGATGCACCGACTAACGCTCAAGAACGGACCACCGATGTTCATAAAAGAGAGATAAACTCGTTAAAAATAAGGTGAAATTAACTATTTTGCAATAACTTACATTCTGTTGGTGCACTAAGCGACTACAGACCCCGCCGCTCACTATACGTAATTTGCATTAGTTGAAATTGGTAGTGAGAGTAAATTCTAAATTCCAACTGCTGGCCGCAGATCTAACCTAGATTTAAATACAGTTCGAACACGATAAACAGGCTTCTATGTCCATACCCGAAGGTCACCTGTCGGCAGTAAGTGCTCTCTTCGGCTGATTGCAATGGACGGTATCACGTTGCACAGCATAAGTAATAAGCGCAACCCGCTAAGGATATTAGGACTTGTTGGATGTTCTCGGACTCTATGGCAATTTCCAAACGGGAAATAACGAATTGTACTACCGGCCACGGAGAATTTAGATCGTAGTAAACGAAAAGGAATAGAAATTTAGAATGAAACACTACTGACGAGATAATATTTAGGGCTAGATATGCTCAAAATTTTTGTTGAGTGCCCTAACGCGGAAATTCTTGCCGATCCTCGGGGACAGAGGCGGTTACAGGCGGGCTGTGGATGACGTTCCTTCACAAAGTACACCACAGAAATGTCAATAACACAACATAACTAACGATTTATTGATGTTTAGTTCTGATTATACAGATGCTTGAAAAGTTTTCCTTCACAAACACAAACATGCGGCTTACCTCATGTTTGGCTTATGTATAGTCCACTATTACAGCTTGTTGATCGAGTATTAGTTACCTTATTACGCACCGAACCAGAAATACCTAAACTGCAAACTTTCGCCCCACTCATTCAGAGTCTAAAAATGGGTTTATATGTTTCATTTATGTCATAATTAATTTACGATTCNCTCGCCGATCCTCGGGGACAGAGGCGGTTACAGGCGGGCTGTGGATGACGTTCCTTCACAAAGTACACCACAGAAATGTCAATAACACAACATAACTAACGATTTATTGATGTTTAGTTCTGATTATACAGATGCTTGAAAAGTTTTCCTTCACAAACACAAACATGCGGCTTACCTCATGTTTGGCTTATGTATAGTCCACTATTACAGCTTGTTGATCGAGTCTTAGTTACCTTATTACGCACCGAACCAGAAATACCTAAACTGCGAACTTTCGCCCCACTCATTCAGAGTCTAAAAATGGGTTTATATGTTTCATTTATGTCATAATTAATTTACGATTCAGTGAAAAGGTCTTTGTCNCAGTGAAAAGGCCTTTGTCGTGCTTGCCAGATGTCTGGAGTGGATATTACGCAGTAGAAATGACTCATTTATTGCACTACCATACAACAAACTGAAAAGGAAAGTTATTTGTGAAGACCATTTTCGTATTGGAGATATTACGAATTCATTAAAACGTCGTTTTCTGAGAACCGCTGTACCCATACTATACGAAAATAGACAAGACGAATATGTTTCAAGCGAAAACTTTCCTATGGCACCACAACCATCTACCCGTGCAGAAGAGGAGACAAAGAATGCTGTAAGTAACCCGGCTGCAACAGCGCCTTCAGATGACAGTACCGGGGGCCCAGCCATAGCTGCGAGATCACAAGTAACTCCAAGGATAGCAACATTGATTAAACAGTTGCGTCAAAACATTTGAACTGGAAACGTACTCACAGTAAATGTGCTTACGGACGACATAAAATTAATACTAAACTCGATCCGACTGATCTGCTGCTACAGATGGGTAATTATCTTGAAAGAGTGCCCTTTACACTCCTAAAGATGAAGATAAACCACAGAACAAAAAAAGACCTGGGGAGCAGGATGAAAGAGGCCTTGCCATTAATCTGTATACTATAAGTCGCCTGCATTGTATCAGTCATGACTTAAAGAAGGTTTCAGGCTGCCGAGCGAAANGCGGAGCAGGATGAAAGAGGCCTTGCCATTAATCTGTATACTATAAGTCGCCTGCATTGTATCAGTCATGACTTAAAGAAGGTTTCAGGCTGCCGAGCGAAAGAACTGTAACAAAATGAATTGGTGTTGTAAACTTGCAGCCAGGAATACCACAAGAATTAAAATCCAAACTTCGGTGCAAAGTCGAAACGATCNAATTGGTGTTGTAAACTTGCAGCCAGGAATACCACAAGAATTAAAATCCAAACTTCGGTGCAAAGTCGAAACGATCAACAACTACGAGAAAAACTGTGTTCTTATCTTCGATGAAATGTCAATAAAGGAGTGGCTTTCTTACGACATGAAAAACGATCTGCAGGAGGGGACAGTGCAGAATTTACGTATAAGCTACACAAGCTATAGCTCACGGCCCCCACTTTCTTGGGGGGTGCCAAAAAAATTATCAGAGTGAGCAATTGTGATATATACTTAAATACACTGCAGCAATATTTGTCCCTGTGCCGCACGTGCGGAAATTTCCCATACTCTTCACCCTATTTTTTTTAGCGCGTCTTTTCGAAGAACAAAGCGCTATTGTGCCTAGGGTTTGCATTACCGATAACCGGTATTACCGGTAATTATGACTACCGAAANAAGAACAAAGCGCTATTGTGCCTAGGGTTTGCATTACCGATAACCGGTATTACCGGTAATTATGACTACCGAAATTCCTGATAAATTTCGACAGCAAATGCCGGTAATTTCGGCAATTTTTAAAATTATTTCATTATTATTTTATAATAGAAATGGAACGTGTAAAGTATATAATTTATTTTACTATAAACACGGGGATTCCCCTGTGTTGCTCCGCTACACTCGAGCATGCGCTGACCTTTTGTAGTTCGAGTGAGCCAGCAGGCGTTACAATATTTCTGACCTTTTATTTAGTATTTGCAGTGTGTTTCCTTGATAATTTAATTGTTGACATTGTTTTGGAAAGTGTTTTTTTTTGTGTCCTTACTGGAGTTACATTTCAGGTAAGTGCATTTTATACACGTACGCACATCGCCTAACTAACGCAAGAATATTTTCTACAGCATTTAATTTTTTTACAATATTTTGATAAAAAAAAATCTTGTTGGATAGTTGTGCGTAATTAACATGGTTAGTACAGGTGTTGCATGTAATAATTTTTCTGCTATCGTATTTAAATTGAAAAAAATATAGAAAATAGAGAACCCATTTTCTATATTTTCATGTNTATTTCATTATTATTTTATAATAGAAATGGAACGTGTAAAGTATATAATTTATTTTACTATAAACACGGGGATTCCTCTGTGTTGCTCCGCTACACTCGAGCATGCGCTGACCTTTTGTAGTTAGAGTGAGCCAGCAGGCGATACAATATTTCTGACCTTTTATTTAGTATTTGCAGTGTGTTTCTTTGATAATTTAATTGTTGACATTGTTTTGGAAAGTGTTTTTTTTTGTGTCCTTACTGGAGTTACATTTCAGGTAAGTGCATTTTATACACGTACGCACATCGCCTAACTAACGCAAGAATATTTTCTACAGCATTTAATTTTTTTACAATATTTTGATTAAAAAAATCTTGTTGGATAGTTGTGCGTAATTAACATGGTTAGTACAGGTGTTTCATGCAATAATTTTTCTGCTATCGTATTTAAATTGAAAAAAATATAGAAAATAGAGAACCCATTTTCTATATTTTCATGTCAAAATAACAGTAGTCTTTGCATGATAATAATTTTTGTAAATAAACATTGGTAAAACGTATTGAAATTAATGGTTTAAGTGATAAAACATTAGATACAATATTTAAATAATATTATTAAATATATATTTGAAACAACTGCACATTAAAAAATACATATTATTTTGTTTTTATTAAATTAAATTAAGTATTAATGTATATGTTTATTGTTTTTTCTTCTTTAATTTAATTAATTAAACTAATATTAAAACTTTAGAGGATATTGTTAATTTTCTCTTTGCGTGTATTATTTATTATAAAAATATCGCTTGCTGGTAAGTAGTGGTAATATCACAGGAAATTTTCATTTTTAAAAAAAGTCATGCATTATATTACTTTTAAATGTATGTTTAGAGTTATATTAAATATTCTGCCCACAGTTTGCAAGATGTCAACCAGAAGTTATAAAAGTGGAACTCAAAAGAGGAAAAAGAAGCAGAGAGCTGAAAAAGAGCTTAGCAAGTTAACAAAATTAGAAATTTTTTTAACAAAGATAAATAAGGGGCCTGATGAACCAAAAGCCTCTACCGCAGTGAGTCAGTCACGGGATATTCATCCTATTCCTGATACAGAACCTGGTGCATCTAGTTGTATACAATCTACTTCAACGAATGAAGCAACAAATATTAAGATTTATAAACCAGAGAGTAGTACAAGCACAGAAGATTCAGCATCAAAAAACAAACAGAATGATGTTGGGCTATTTGATGATTTAAGTAAAGATGAGATTTTATACTGGGTAGAAAAAGGTCCGTCAGAATGTCAGCACTCAAATGGCTCATTTGAAAAATCAAGGAAGCTTTTTGCATACCAAGACAGATATTGCTCAAAAAGCTTGTTCTATCCCAAACGGGTTAATGGTGAAAAATATTGCAGAGAATGGTTAGTATATTCGCCAGTAACTGGTCGTGTATACTGTTTCGTGTGCAAACTCTTTTCAAATTCTTCTACACCATTATCATCCGATGGATTTTGTGATTGGCGCAACACCTATTTAGTTCAAAGTCATGAAAACTCTGTAGACCATAGGACAGCTTCGGTAACATATCTTACAAGAAAACGTGGCTGAACAATTGACTGCCAAGTAGCAGAACAGATAAATAATAAACGGCAGTACTGGAAAAATGTTCTTGAACGAGTTGTGGCAGTCATAATTACTATGGCAGAGCGTGGTTTACCTTTCAGAGGAGATAAGGAAACATTTGGTTCTCCTCACAATGACAATTTCCTTGGAATACTCGAACTTATAGCAAAATTTAATCCTTTTCTAGAAAGCCATATAAAATAATTTGGGAATAAAGGATCAGGTGTCACATCTTATCTGTCTTAAACAATATGTGATGAATTTATCAAAATTATGGCACATAAAGTAAGGGACTCAATCTTGGATGATTTAAGAACAGCAGGGTACTTCAGTTTATCTGTAGATTCCACTCCAGACCGGTCTCATATTGATCAGCTCACTTTTATTGTGAGGTATGTTTCACCAGATGATGGGCTCCCTATTGAACGTTTTCTAACTTTCCTAGAGATGGGTAGCCACACAGGGGAAAGTATGGCTAAGACGGCGCACAATTACCTTACAAATGAGTGCAAAATAGATTTTAGTAAGTGTCGAGGCCAGTCATATGATAATGCTGCCAATATGTCTGGCAAATACAAGGGTATGCAAGAAATAATATTGAAGATTAACAAGTATGCTAGGTATATTCCATGTGCTGGTCATTCCCTGAATCTTGTTGGTAGAGCAGCAGTTGACTGTTGTTTATATGCAGTAAACTTTTTTGGAATTGTTCAAGAAATATATAATTTCTTTTCTTCATCTACACATAGATGGGCAGTACTGTTGTCATTCTTCAAAGATGATTCAAAAGTTCCAAAGTCTTTGTCAAAGACTAGATGGGAAGCACATTCAATGGCCACAAGTGCAATACTTGATAGTTATGATGGAATAATTTGTGCATTGCATCAGCTGCATATTGATACTACAGAGAAAGGCGAAACAAGAAATCAAGCCATAAACATTTTGAATAAAATGGAGGAGTTTGAATTTATGGTAATGTTATATTTGTGGAGTTACTTGCTGGATGAATTTCACAAGACTAGTCAATCACTGCAAGACCCCCAAATTAGTCTAGATGTATGTAGGAAATTGTATGCTTCACTTTCGGATTTTGTTAAAGGTTCCAGGGATATGTTCGATCATTTTGAAGAAAAAGCAAAGGAAAAATTGCCTGATGTTGATTACAAGAAAAGCAGATATAGAAGAAGGCATATCAATGATAAGGAAGATGATGCTTTAGAGAACCTTGAGCCAAGAGACAAGTTCAGAATCAAAACATTTATACCTGTGATGGATGCATTAGAGTCAAGTCTTGCACAAAGGGCCTCAGTATACAATGATGCTGCAAAAAAGTTTTCATTCTTAACAAAATTAGAAGCTACAGAAGAAGAGATTAGTGAAGGAGTTAGTGTTTTGTGGCAAACATATCCTGAAGATGTGGACATGAATCTTGTAGGAGAAGTCAAGCATTTTCATCAATATGTTAGACATAGTCAAGCCTATGGTTCAGCGGAACATGATAGTCTGACACTTCAGGATCTGTATAGGGTAATATTTAACGATCTTGTCCAATCAGCATTCCCTAATGTAGAAGCAACTTTGAGATTGTTTCTTGGTATGATGGTTGCAAATTGCTCCGGAGAAAGATCTTTTTCTCAGCTGAAGAGGAAAAATAATGAATTTAGAACAACAATGACTCAAGATAAATTATGTTCCCTCAGTCTCATGTGCATAGAAAGTGACAAACTACGCAGTTTATCATTTTATGATGTCATCGGTGACTTTGCTCTGGCAAAGGCAAGAAAGAAAATATTTTAGTTTAATATAATTCCTTACTCATTATAACATGTTTCAAGAGATTAGATAATAAGCCTTTGTAAATTGTGCCTTTTAAAAGAACTTTCGTTTCTTTTTACCAGAGTTTGCATTTTTAAGTTTGTTATGAATAAAAATGATTTTAAGTTAAAGATTTATTATTTCACTATCTATATACTTCTTAATTGTATTTCAGTTTAACCCTCTAGGTATCCGAAAATCATATTTGGCACTGACATATAATATCTGGACTTATATAAAGGGCCCCATATTTCAAATAGCTTAGGGCCTTATCAAGTCTAAATAGGGCACTGCGAGGGGATGCAGGATCTTGGCTATTTAGGACGAAGCTGGGAAATGGCGACGACTCAAGCACTTGTTTCTTTAGTAAGAGGCCTAATATACTAGCGGAAAATCTCCCCGTTGCTTATTTTTTGTCCTCGGGGTCTGTGAAGTATGACAGCTTTTTATATGGTCGTTACCACGCTGTTTGAAATCGGGCTATATATCAGAGCAGTTGTCTGTAATCAGAGCTCCGCAAATCAGAACGTTTTTGAGATGTTGGGAATATCTAGAGACAGGTCTTACTATATGCACAATAATTAAAAATGTTTTGGTTTTTTTGATGGGTATCATTTGATTAAAGGCGTGATTTTATCGTTGAAGATGAAACAATTTCTAGTAAACCGATTGAAGAACTTTTTATTACTGACTCGTCTTCTGTAATTGCAATAGTTATTACAAAGATCTGTTCCAAGCGTACTCATCCTGGACCTTTTGACAAAATGAGCGTCAAGTTAGCTACTCAGATGTTTAGTCGTTCAGTGTATGAGGTCCTCGTGACAGCTTTTCAAGCATAAAATGAAAAAGAGGATATACAACGGTGTACCGCCGAAGTTCTTCTTAAAGTCAACGATTTGTTTGATAACTTAAATAGTGTGACAGCACATGATAAAAACCCAAATAGAAGACCCCTGAGTGCCAAAAACGTCCATGTTGAAGAAAATTTAGTCGCAGCTCGAAGCTGGATTTCCAAATGGAGAATACGAGGCCGAACGAAATTACTACCGACATTCCTTAATTTTCAGCAGACAATCACAGCAACCCTGAATTTATGCGGTGATTTGAAAATAGAAGGTGTGAATTATCTACTGACATCAAGACTTCAGTCAGATCCACTGGTAAACTTGTTTTCAGTAATTCGGATGAGATCTAATTACAACAGGAATTCTTCTGCTCAAGAATTCCACCAAAATTTGCAGTATATAATATCTGTGAGGCTAATCTCACAACCACAAACTGCTAACTGCAAACCTGATGTGGATGAAAATGTACTGATACACGCTGGTGTGTCCGAAAAGGTTTCGTCAGAAAAAAAAATGCAAATATAAGTTCTTTGGAAGATATTAGCATGTATTTTTCTGGTATGAATGACAACACGCCTTATAAGAAGTGAACACTCATTTTCCAAAAGTCATCAACGACTCGTCTACAAGCATTACCTCTACGAATATTACTACTTCACTGTAAGAAAATGCGAAGTGTTATTTTTTCAAGTTATGTGACAAAACAATGCTTGAAAGGGTTTTGGTGTGGATAATGTTAAGAATTATTCGTTGACGAAAACAGTTTCTATGTTAGAAACGAAAGAGCATTAATGTTCTTGAGAAATTGCAGCAAAAAAAAAAAAAGCCAATGAATGTGTTTTGATTCCAGCCTCGGATAACTTATGGCGAGTGATACATTTTATGCTGGGCGAGTTTGCACGTTTCTATCTCCATATTTGCCACGAGAAAGGCCTTTCCCCGAAAACTATTGGAACGTTTGTTGCAAGTCACAAACCGCAGATTTGTCAACTGGTTCCTTAAAGACTGCCGCTACCACCAGTTATTTATTTTGCCTTTTAGTAATAAAAACAAGACTTATCTATGTAGCAAAATGGCAATACAGACAGTTGTAATACAAATGTCGCACTAAGAATAGGTCCCATTCAAATGCTAAGAAATTACAAAAACTACAACACCTGTAAAATTGGACACAAATGTGTGTGTGAAACTGTAATCAGTAATGTGTTTTCATTTGTGTTGGAAAACATAATACATGTTTGCGGTTGTAAATATAAGTTTTACGCCAAATCGCGTAAACCACCTCAATTCATGTGTACAAACTACGTCAGTAGGTTACAGCAGTGATCTTTGGTTTCATATACCGTGTGGAAACCACTGAGAAATACCACAGCGTGTTTGCAAAAACATAATTCGTTCAGACTTCTCAACTTCAATTACACCTACAGCAAGACAGTCCGAATGTCTTCATTTTAAGGAAGAAAATCTTTTCGTTTCTTTCGTAGAATATTTCGTACGGCCCATAGCTTGTGTACCTCAGTAACTTTATCTTGTAATGTCACTGTATGTTGGTGTATAGAATGTTTTTTAACTAATTAATATTCTTTATGATTAACTGCACAGGCTCATTAAATGGTGCAGTTAAGTAAATTGAGGCAGTATGACTTCACTGTTGTGTATATAAACATGTTATATGCCCAGAAATGTTATTCTTGTCATTGCTGGAAGCCTACGCTGTCATTCATTAATAAATTAACTTTCTCTCCGAGCAGCAAGACAGAAGAAAACGTAGTAAATAAATTAGTAAGGAATTTTATCGATGTTGTAGGCTAACAATTTTGGCACGAGATAAGAATTCTCTATTTGCTGAAATTTGCAGCACACACATATTCAGACACACACACACACACACACAAATTGTGTTATAACCTACATATATATGACATAAATCCGCAGTTCTCGCGTATTTTATAAAGTTGTGTTTATTGTTTTATTATGACCGTATGAGTAATTTGTAACGTTTAAATTACTTATGCGCACATTAAGTTTCATTTTGTACATACATACGTTTTACAGAACCCGTAATCTTTTCGTAAACGGACATATACGGCTTGAGGTAATTACTCGGGTGTCCGCCATGTGGTCTGTCCAAGCTTCGTGGGTATAGCAGACATTCAGAACACGTTCTACTGTTGTGGGTTTGGTCTGGGAGCAACAGAGACGGTGAATGAGTGAGAGAGAGGGTAGGTGTCACAGTGGAAACGCTGCCGACTTCCCCCACGCAGTCGCCACGAAAATAGACTAGCGCTGCGTGGTGTTCATACCAAAAACTACAGATTCTCACCCGCTGGAGTGGTCAGGAAATTTAACCTGGAGGAGTTCACTCTAGGTATACCTTTACTCGATGGCGGCGACGACACAGGAAGTGAGCATTAAGTGATGAGGGCGATCGCGAGGAGGGGGGAGGGAGGAGCCACTTTCTTCTAACTGATGAGGGCGATGGCATTGAGGAGGGAGTAGGGGAAGGGGCCACTTTCTTGAGGGTCCTCGTGAAGACTGGTTTGACAATTACCCTCCATCACGAGCTAATAGACAGCCGCGGTGTGTCGCTGGACGAGTGTGAGTGCATGTGTGCTCAGAAGGCGCGGTAGATGTGCTCGTCACAACAGCTGCAGGCAACACGCTGGCTTTCACCGACCAGTGTCGCTTTCACGGTGACACGGGGTGAATATCCGCCTGCGAGTCGCCCCAGGCCAGCCATTCTCCACTCAACCAGAGCCCACAGTTATTTTTACACGCTCATACCTTACCAGGATTTAGCACGGCTAAGGCCCAGTCCACAATCGACATGACCCACATGCCATACATAGCATAAAGAAGTAAAAACCTCTATTTGAGATCGCAACATCCACAACTAATATTTGGCGTCATTTACTTGGAGTTATTTGCGCGATTTGGCGTTAAAATGGCCATCTCCGAGTATCTTTCGCCAATGAAAATGTGAAACGTCTTAAAAACTGCTGTAGTCAACTTATGGGTAAAAAATTATTGTGCTGGAAAAAACGATTTCCTATTCGTTTGCTTTTCCTGTTTGGTGAAGCAAGGGGGTTTCCACTTACGTTAACGCCGATTGTGGACGAACAAGATTCGCTTGTTATGCTTTGTAAGTAGCCTCATGTTATTTAAGCCAAGTCGATTGTGGACGGGGCCTACAGTCTCGTCTATAGCCAACTTGATCCTAAACGTCAAACGCTTAACGTTACCATAAGAAGACTGACATGTCTACAATTGACGTTAGCAAGTATAAAAATAAAAAGGAAAAAGGAAATATACAAATATTTTTAATTGTATTTGGAATCTAAAAAAAAAATCTTTGTAAAGAAAACTGATTCCGCAAACTTCATAGATACACTCGATTATTTTTTAATGCGTTTTGCGTCATTTGTTTATTGATTTCGTGTAACATTAACAGAATAAAAATGTTTGGCAATGGTGGTGCCGTATATTGCCAAACGTCTGTACTATTTGTTTTCGCTTGTCAGTAACGTCTTGAATTGTGATTGACGCGTTAAAAGTTAAACGCGAAATCTAGAACGTTGGCCAACTTTTAACGCGTTGCGTTTGACGTTTAGCGTCACGGCAACGTTTAACGTTGATTGTAGGCAGAGCCATTACTCTCCACGGATTCATGACTTACTGTAACGCGTTATTGTAGCGTCGACGTGATTGTAGCCAATAAGAGTCCCGCCTGCTTGAATCGTTTTTCTCTTTTTTTGGCCGAGAAACGCGGCAGCTATAAGGGTCACACTGGCGCGCGTTACAAGAGCACCATCGCCGCTACGCGCACGGCTCTGAACTGGCATGCAGTGTTCTCGTAGTGCTGCGTCTACCTATGGCACTTTCAGCGGTGACCTTGTCATTTTATTGATAGTAAGTCTGTAGCAAAGTTCAGTACAGACTCGTATAGGCTGTGCGCGGTAAAGTGAGCACTTTTGAGGCCCTAGTTACTTTTTTCTTTCAGTAATTTTTTGGCCTTTAACCACTTTTTAAAATAAATATTGGCATGCAAGAAATAAACACAGTATGTATATTCCACTGCACTTGGAAGTTAACGTCTAAAGTTACAATAAAATATATTCATTGACTATAATTCCAAGTGAGAGGGCTTTCAAAAGTGCTCACTTTACCGTGAATAGCCTATACCGTAGTTTGGCTCGTGTCTGGCTAGTATGTTTTAAGATACGGCAGTCTGAAATGCCGTTTTAAACTGAATTGAAGGGTTTAAAAATAATATTTACAGCAAACGTGGTAACTTTGAAGTACCATTACGTTCTCTTCTGGGGTGTGCTGTCATTTCGTAGATAAATACTGGGGGGCACGTTTAATAGATTCGTCAAAAATCCAGGATTTCAACACTGCAAAGCTGTTCAAGCTCCAGGCAGGGAGCCTTAAGGCTCGGTTTTACCCATTTTGTAGAAATTCGTCGTTTTCGTAGCACAATTTCAATTTCAGAGATAATATTGCAAATGTTTGATTATAGAAAATTTAAAATTTAATACTTGTTTAAATGCGTTTGTATCTAATTTTCACTGCGTGTTATTTTTTGCTTGCAAAAAGGCAGGAACTTATTGATAACATGTAAATATGTTCTGGACTTTTTACAAGCAGATAACACACAATTGAAATTACGCACAAAAATATTAAACGACTCGTAAAATCTAAATTTTCTATACTCGTATATTGTCAGTAATTACTATGAACCCGCTAGCGCTCGCCGCGCCAGACGTTTTCATCTTTGTCTACTCTGCGCGGCGGCTTTCTCTTTACCCGGCTCGGATCACCTCCCTTTCCAACCCCTGTTCATCATCCCTTGATTTCCCCTCATCTCGTGCGTCATCATTTTTTTTTGTCAACGGAGAAGTTTATTGAAGTCTTTGCACACCTCGAGCGAGCCTAGCCTCGTGGGGTCACCGGCTAGAAGCTTCACAGCGTACACTTGCAAACTCGTACACTTGATACTCGAGCTGAACACTCCATCGCTGTTCACCAATGCGGCCCTGGGCACGAAGTTGGCCTCCGGCTGAGCGAAAACCCCATCGTAACTTCCCCGCAAACGTCCCATTCGGTGCAGTGCTTGTCGAGGACACAAACCAGCAGTTTCACACAGTTACAAGCCAGGAACGAAACATTGTGGACCCCCCTCCCCTTTTCTCAACCACTCCGAGCATTCAGAAAGTGAGAGCGAACTCGATGTCACGGACACGACTGACATGACCGCCCGAGTGCAAGTCGGCTCGGAACAATGGCAGGAGGCATGGAAGCGGACCAACAAGCGCCAGGCCCATGCGAATGCTCGGATGGAAAAGGAAACGCTGGTTAAGACCCAGGACACTGAAATACGCTCCCGGACTTCAACAGGAAGCTGCTGTGCCGCAAGTACCGGTTTCAAACCGGTTTCCAGTCCTGCGGGAACAGCAAAGCTCCCAGCACAACCACGGCCCTTCGGACATTCAAACAAATACACAGTCACGTCCGCACATTTCCAAAAAACAGCTGACTTTCAGATTAGTGGTCCGGGAAACCAAATATTACAATCAGCTTGTGCCCTAACTCCGTGGTATGCACGCATCAGGTTTCACGATGTCACCTGCGCTCAACGGCTTGCACATCATTGCGGCCGGCGAGCAGAAATACTCCGTGGCCAAAACACTTTTGAAATCACTTGTCATCCCGTACCTCACTTATAGTACAACCACGGAGTCGCCACAGAAGTGGTGCTCGACCTGCCGGGCGACACCGACCCCGGCATCAACAGAGAATACCTGGAAATGCGCGTCTACACTGGACTCGACGTGTACCAGTTTCAGTCCCTAAAAAACAAACACTACTGACCCAACAAGCACCTGGCTTGAAAAACAAAACCTTTTCCGCGAGACAGCCGCAGGAAATGATGCCATCCCACCTCTCCTGTCTGCCAACCGGCTGAACATGACCGTCGACCACCCGAGACCTTACAGGAAGCGGCTTTCCGATGTGGCCCAGTGCCGCAACTGCAACGCCTTGGACCACATGCGCAACTTCTGCAGTCTGCCCTCACTGCGCCGGACCACACAACCTTGATGGCTGCCCACGTACAAATCCTAGTCCGCAGTGCTGTAATTGCGGGGGACGCCATCTGGCAACTTGTAGACAGTGCCCCAAGGTCCTTGAAATAGTGCAGCGACGACAGACAGCAGCCGAACGCAGACTAACTTCCAGGGCACAAACACGCATGGCAGCGGCTGTTGCCTCTCCTCCAGCTCGCGACTTGTCGCAATACACTGACATCTTGGACGCCAGAAACCTTCCACAGACTCACTCCTATGCACATGCCATCAGGCGTCCCAATAAAACCATAACAATACCAGCTCAAACACCTGTTGCGCTCCAAACACAGTAACATGCACCTCCACAAACCCTACCCAACACCCCAGAGTCCATTGTTGGCTTGAGGTCGTCCATGCGGGACTTCCAGAACCTCCTTAAGTTCTTGCGAGAAGCGAACTTCAAGGTCATCGTGGCCCACTTCCGTCCATACGTGATGGTTGCGAACTGCCACCCAGACCCACGAGAAACATCTCTGCTTCTGCTGGAGGCCCAGACCACGTTCCAGGCCTGCCCTTGAATGGATCACGCCGCTCAGCAAGACCCCGGTACCCTCTCTATCCTTTACTGGAACAGTACCGGAGTGTTCAACCAGCTCTGCGAACTTGAAAGACTACTGGAGGGTACGGCATAGAAATAGCTTTACTACAAGAAACCCTTTTGACTTCGCGAAAGTCGAAATTCTGTTAAAAACTACATAACTTATCTCACAGACCTAGCAACAAGGGGAGGTATCCTAATCTTAGTACATAATAAATTACACCACCATGTAAAATCTAAGCCCCAACTACGAAAATATTGAAACTAAAAACTTATTACTAACAGACCTAAATAAACTAACCAATCAACCATACCCTTATCTTATTGCAGGAGATTTAAATTCAAAACACACTGAATGGTACAGTCGAGCAAACAACAAAAAAGGCGGAAATTTACTTTCCCACTCTCAATTAAATAATTATTTAATGCGTGCTCCGGACCGACCTACACACTTCTTGTCTCAAAGTAAATTTCAACGTGATGTATTAGATATTCTGTTGACAAATGACCCCAATCCAATACTCGAACTACATCCCTTGGACGAATTAGACTCCGATCATTTGCCGGCCTTCTGGAAGATAAGCACTAACTTAGTAAAATATACAGGCACAATACTTAGTAAATTTCCACAAACAAACTGTGATAATTTTAAAGCAGAATTAGATGAAATATTTACCATAAACGAAATAGAAATAAAAAATAAAAAAGGACATAGACCCAGATATAGAACTATTTCAAAACATTATAAAAACCCAATTCAAGAAAAATACTACTTTCCTCAACATACGCCAATTTTTACAGCAAAATTTCCCGGGCATAGATCTCTTACTAGCAGAAAAAAGACACTCTAGACATATGTATCAAAACACAGAACTCATATTTTAAAATCTAAATATAATAAACTTAAGAAATAACTTAAAAGCAAGTTAGAAAAATTAAGAATTACAAAATGGGAGACTTTCGTTATTCGTTATTATTAACGTTTGGCGTATTTCAAAAATACTACGCGGGAAAAATTCAAACCAAAATTCTACTCACATAGAATACCTCAACTTTGAAGGTCTATAATATCAAAACCAAACAACCTACATCCTTGATCGACCAATCAAATGAACCGCGGAACCGTGAAGTTTGTTTACCATACATTCATAAATGTTCAATGTGACCACCACGAGCGGCCCGAATGACGTCTACGCGATAATCAAGCTCGTTTACCTGCCAACCGGCAGCCCAGCCAATAGGAAACCTTCCGCAGTAAACGGTAGCCAACCAGACACAAGGCTCGTTCCACAGCCTCACGCAGCCAATCAGAAAACGCGCACGCTGACATCAAAGGAACCGCCACATCATCTCGCCTCAGTGTACGAGGCATGCATATGTACTCTGTGCCCGCGTGGAGCCCCGATGGCGGTGTGCTCCCTGCCTCACAGGCCAACCTGTCAGTTGGCTGACCGCGGCGCTGGAACATCAAGATATCCAGTAATAGCAAGACGACTCCACCTCCTTCAAGCTGCCCAACAGATGTAAGCAAGGGGAAGCGAGCTGTAGGAAAACCTCGCCCGCCCTCGGGCAACCGCCCGGGTACAAGGTTCTTTTTGAGTTGGACTACGAGCCCCCCTACTCGTCTTTATCTTTCGCCTTCACACACCTGCTAACACTGCATGAATTCTATCTTTTCCTTCCTGGCATGGAGAACCCACCCAGCATGTCTATCGTCTCGGGGTTCCCCCCGTGGCTTCGCCGGTTTACCACGACCCTTCCGCGGACTTAGCCCTAGTTTAATTGGAGGGGAGGGCTGGGCCAAAAACGCTGGTTTGGCCCTCCAAAACCTCGCTTGGCCGATTGATGCATGTTCCTCATACACCCAATTTTCGTTTGTAGGGCGTATAGACCTAGGGCCCGACACACACCTAGAACCTACTCCCCCTCCTAACTCCAGTAGTTAGCCATCTAACATAAGATGCGCCCCTTCAGGGCCACCGGGAAAAAAAAAAAAAAAAAAAAAAACAATATTTGCGTACAGAGCAGACTTCGCTGATATTTCCCAGACGTTGAGTGTTTCACAAGTTTGATTTTGTTTATTCGCGATTTCTTCACACTTTTTTAATTAAACATTTAAAAAAAATATCACAAGCGTTTTATACATGTGTTAGCACAAAAGTACCACGTTTCTACGTAAATTGAATTTTTACTTATATTCTATATATAAATAATAATAATAATTTTATAATTAATATGAATAAAAACTAGGAGAAAAAAAAGCGGTGTTGCTAATGCCTAGTAAGAAATAGTTCTTATGCAAAATATTATTACCTTCAGTGCGCACGAATCCGGTGCGTTGTCCCTTTGGTGTAAATTTTCTATACTTGGTTAAGCTGTGTTTGCATGAGGCGGATGAATATCTTGTAAGTAGAATTTTAACAGGGCTTCAGAAAAGTTGGAAGTAACCGTGAACAGCCTATACCAGCAATTTCTTGGATTATCAACGTGTATTTATGTAATAGTATGTAATGGTTTCATATATGCATTTGTAAAGAACTTGTTGAATCTAAATGTTTATATAGCCCAACACATATATCAAATAAGTTAAGTGTGGAAACAAACCGATAGGGAGTACAAAATAATAAATTATTTTTTAAAATAAAAAAACTAAACTATAGGCAGTTAAAAATAATTTTATAAAAACTTGTACGACAATGGCATTGATAAAATTTAGTATAGTCTGATAACGGTAAAGTGAGCACTCTAAAAGCCCTCTCATTTGTAATAATAGTCAATAAATATATTTTATTTTAGCATTAGACGTTGTCCCCCGAGTGCGGTGGAATATACGAACTGTGTTTATTACTTACATGGAAATATTTATTTAAAATACGTGGTTAAAGGATAACAAATGGCTGAAAGGAAAAAGTAACTAGGGCCTTAAAAGTACTCACTTTACTGTAAACAGCCTATAGGAACATGAACACCTACTTCGTTGGCCATCTCTTACTTCGGAATTAGGGTGTTACTTAAAAGTAACCGGCGAACCAGCGTGCTCATAAACTGAGCCTGCAACCAATCTCCTATAGGCCATTCACGGTTACTTCAAGCCCTGCTAATGTTCTAATTTTGGTTACCGATTACGTATCCTTCCGCTACATGTTAACATAAGCACTGCCGTGTGACTTCTACGTTTTCACTGTCAAATGCTTGTTTGCTGTTTTCAGCTGTTTAAAGTATTCTGTCATATTTCAAATACCATTTCGTACGAATGTTCACAATTTATGCGTATAACTAAATTCAGGCCAGCTCAATAACTTTTTAACAATGTATGTTTTGACGATAGTACTTCTTGTTATTATTTTACATAGTAAACATATTTGTTATACACGACATAGTGCATTACACGTAATATACGTTAATATTTTGCCGCGACTGTGTTTAACCCTGTTACAATTGCGGGGTAATGAAATGTGGTTGGTTATTTCTTTGAAAGGACGGCCTCAGTTGGAATAAATAGTAAAACGAAGGAACAATCAGTTCAACGAAAAGACACAGTAAATTAAAGCACACAATTCGTGTTGCCTATATTTTGAACGCAGCAGAGATAAACTTAAAATATAGCGGTGAACATGACAAATAGATATACCGTAACTTTTATTCAGCTCATACTTTTATTCATTGGTACTTAATGTTTTGTAGGTTTATTTGATTATTTAATTTAATTTATCTGGCTGGTCTTAGTATTTTTGTTGGAATTGTGGTAAACGTTCAAATCACAAAAACGTAAGCACGTTACAAAATTGTGTTCCAAACACCTATGGAAAAGTTATGTTATAATAAATAAACTGACGTGACTTAAAAAAAAAAAAATAATTTCGTCATAAAAACATTTTTACTGTTAAAACGTATAAATTTTGCACGTTCAGTACTTGCAATCACACACACACACACTAGTTCAGCATAACGTAAATACAACAAAACTCTTACACACACAGCAGTAACGACGCACGCGACAGTATATTTATTTCTGCCGTGGAAAAACAGGCATCACAACATCGTAACTTGCCAAGGTAGGTTTAAAAAACACAACGTGCACAAACTTGATGTGGTACTTTTAAGTATTTTTTTTTCACAGGAAGAGAAATTACCGCTTCTTTCAGCAGCACGCCATTTCATGTCACCAGTCGCCACTTCTGCCAACTTCGGATTTTCAACTGTCCCGCTATCACATCTAAATAAATTATAGTAAGTATTCAAACAATAAAATCTTGTGTCAGTTGTAAATTACAAATTCAAAAACAATTTTTTTTCCGTAATAAGTATGAAATATGCTAAGATTGAAAACATGTATAATTTTCCTGTTACTAGTACTAGCGGTGCAAACCTTCCCCGAGAGAGAGAGGAGAGAGAGAGAGAGAGAGAGAGAGAGAGAGAGAGAGAGAGAGAGAGAGAGAGAGAGNCCACAAGCTCCGCTTCGCCTATTCAAGTTTCTTCCTCGGCCGAAATAAAACACCATGTCACTAGGACCTACGCACCGTAATTTGCACTGGTATATTTAACTGTAACAATGAAATATGTTTCCTTCAGTGCTACCAAAAAATTTGAATATATCAATAGGCAACGTTTTATTTATGAACAGCTTACCAAAAAAACTAGGTTAAAATAATATTTTAACCGTGAACTATTTCTTACTAGTCGTTGCCGCCAGCACATCGCTACTTTCGCTGTTTTTAATTCATATTTAATACAAAATAAATATTACAATTTATAGAAGATAATAAATTAAAGTTTAATTTATTCAAGAATACAGTACTTTACACGGTGTTATAAATTTGTGTTATACAAGTTATTTAAAACACCGGTTGACATGTTACTTCTAGAGGGATTTTTACATGGTTCGTTTCAAAACATCCTAAGAAACCGCGAATGGACTATAAACGAAAACTCAGAAAAATTTCCTGCATGCGAACAACCATAGATTTTGTCCTTTTCGTCTGTTTGGCGTGATAGGCTTAGTGATTTTCCGTCACGCTAGAACAGTGTGGTGCAGTCCGTATCAGCAAATTACTTGACAGCCTGTATTAAATTAAAGTTTGTACTATATATTTTACGCGTATAGAAATATTATACACGCCTCAAAATAGTCTTGCGCCACCTGTAGGTGCTTGGTTGCACATGACGGATGTTCGCAGGGACAGTCGGCGCTTTACAAAAAGACATTCGTCAAGTCTCGTATTCTGTACACGCATTGTGTATTTTCATCCCATACTTTCTTGACAGAAATCCCGGGAGTGCAAAACATTTTTGAGATGTGTAGTAATGCTCCAGGAGTTTGCAGCAACAAACGAAAATTATAGTGGCGTAATTAGACCCCGGATTTGATCCTCGTCTCAATTAAACTGCTCAGCGTCTGAGATGGATGAGGATAGTTTCGTAATACTGAGAGATGGTTTTGCGCAGTAACAAGGGTCTTTTGCACTTCCGAATGGAAATGTACAATTCTCCAATGGAAATTAATAATCTGGAATACAAATGCCATGATAAATAATGGAAATGCATGACTTTGAATGGAAATGTGCAGTTTCCAGGTTCGGTTTCAGTAAAGTAAATAGTGTACATAAAAACAAGGCAACAAATAAAATACGATCTTCGATGGCGTGGGCTTGTAGGCTGCATGGCAGTAATGAGAAAGACTTGGGCGGTCCCCAGTGAACGCCTTAAGTTAACATGCAGTTTTATAAGGAATTATAAAAAGAAACTTAGAATTTGTAATTAGCACAGATGATAATAAAGAAACATGAGAAAGGATTACCGTAGTGCGAAGATTTATTTTACAAGGCCATCAAGGACATTCTGAAAGCTAAAAGTTCGTAAGAGGAGTGTTATTGGTAAAGATGACTCCGAAATAAAATATTTACTGGGTAGGAATCACTTAACGTACATGGCTACCCGTGGAGTTTATAAAAGTAGTGGTGAATATACGGTAGCCCAAAGTACGTGCAGGAATGACAAGGTAAGAATAAGAAAATTTAAACAAATATGTAAAAATTATTGTCTGGTAGGAATGGCTTCGAAGTTCGTAGGGGTGTCGTGATGATGCCTCACTCTCCCATTAATAATAAAGTCTCTGAAAGTCATCACCGCATATGTGCTTCCCCCTCACATAACTTCTCAGTCAACACACGCGAGGAACAAGGGAGTTTTTTTACGAAGATATTTCAAGTTCGTAACTGCACATTGCATATGAAGATACGACCATATTATCTGTGAAGGTTATCACAGGCCAGAGGTACCGGGGCCAATTTCTGCCTCCACCAATGTTATGGATAACTTATTTCGATTACAGTTTTAGTTAGAGGTCAGGGTAAGCTACAAATGGCAAAGCAAATAGTAACGCTGCCATTTTGTACATTATAAAGTTTAATTCAAATTAAGGTTTAAGAGGCTTCCCTATATTTGTCATATGGGTATCGATGTAAGACATCGCGTCTATCGTAATTTTTATAAATCTGCGGAATATCTTCAGGACAGAAATTAAAGTAGACATTTTGTTGCCAATTCATAAATTTGGTTATTGAAAAGTGTCAAAGTCAGCAAATACCGCTGTAAGTTGTCCATTGTTTGCTATATTTATTCTTCTGTGAAGCTGTTTTTAGCATAGACACAATTCTAAGTCTTTCCCGGACATACAGCTGTATTAAAATCTTGAAGTCGTCGCTTAAAATTCTGAGGAGAGAGGACACGTGAGGCTCGTTCATGCTGTTCTTCGCCTCCGCCGTCGCAAAGCTTTCTTATGCCAGGTGTGGTCTTGCGAATGTTTGACCAGGGACAGCCCTTAGAGCCCGATGCAATAATACACAACATAGCAGACAGACGGGAGACTTTCACCAGAGCTATACAGTTCGCGCCCAGTCTGAAGACTCTGTCAGAGGCTTGTCACACCTCGGACTCGGCGACAGTGCACGCTGTGGCTGGACGGCGTCACGCAGCTCGTCGTCGTCGTGACGTCATGAAGTCCCTGCTCGTGTCTTGTTCTAGTTCCCACGCGCGTGTTGCTGCAGGCGCCTCCGCCGTCTCGGCCGAGCTCGGGGCAGTGCCGGCAGTTGCGCTTGCTGTGCGGGGCAATTCTGATCCCACGCACTCTGAACACGAATCAGTGATTTCAGCCAGTACAATTATTTCACTGAGTCTTCACTTAATGGGATGTTTGTTATCAACTGGCTCGTCAGTGGAACGCACTGAGGTTATACACACCAGGCGAGGGCAATTCGCTAGCAATCAATACAAATCGCACTCAGAGAAAAGTTTGTTACATTCAACAAAATACTTGTTTTTGTAGAGGCAAAAATATTTTGTTGCGTAAACGAAATTTTAAAATCAACAAAATTATTTTTTTTATCATTTAACAAAATACGCGATTGAATAAACAAACCCTCCTTTGTTGGGCCAAGTGAAATTAGACCGTACACAAAATATTTTGTTGAATTAACTGTATATATTTGTTTGACCATTCTATTGATCGCCCGTTCAAAAATGGAGTTCGAGAGTTTGCTGGAAATATTTTTTGTGAACAGTGTCTGTTAGTGCATCTTTATTGATTCTTAATAATGGCATAAAACATCACGATAAAACAAGTTCTAACAAGAAACTAAAATGCAAAGCTTTAAAACGTGAAATATTTATTTACGCACGTTTTCCAGTATTTTTAATTGTATGCGTTTAAAAACATTCTAATTTCCTCAGTAGTCACTTTAGCTGAGGTTGCTAAGGCGCAGCGCTCGGACGCAAACGATCTCGGTTCGATTCTCACTCGGATTTCCAATCTCTTTACTAACTGTAACTGTTTAATGCACGTAGAGCCGAACAAATGTTCAGTCGTACCAACCTAATCTTAGATTGGGGCAACCAAATAAGAACAACAAATAATCTAGTTTCATCAACAAATTATTTTATTGCCTCTAAACAAACAATTTATTTGGTTCCGCCAAACAAACTTTGATACAACAAAGACTTTTTCCTCAGTACTCTGTGTTGTAAGTGAATACGAGGAACTAAGCCAATCAGTAGAATTTTCATATTTTAAGTGGAACATTTTTCAACAGATCTGCAGTCAAGTAATTTTAACTGTTTTGATGTTCGACTGTACATAACTTATACATCCGGGCGCCGGCTTATTGTGCCAACTCGATGGCGAAAGTGCCTGTTATAAGATCATTCTGTTTGTGTGCAGGCATATGATGGGAATTGCACCTGAGAAATACTAGCAGTCTCCGAAAGTACCCATTCTTGTAGTCAGTGGAGGCCGGCAGTTGAAATGAACCCCGTGCTATGGATGTAGTCAGTTTCACCTCCCCCCTTTTTTTGCAATTTTTTTACAGCGTGTGGATAAATAAAGATCCCAGCCCTCCCCCATCCCGAAAATATGAGATTTAGTGGGACACAATGTGGTCATCTACGTATGAGCTATTTCGTAACAAAGGTTTGCGTTATTAGTTAGAAAAAATACACTTATAGGTCTTAAATTTATCTCATAAACTTAACGGTATATCAAATAACTTAACGTAAAGAATTATTTATTGAATATCCGATTTCATGACTGATTTCATTTTGTGGTTTTACCACTATTCCGAGATATTCTCCTGGTAAACACAACGCCACACACTTTTGCCCGTACCAAGTTACAATTTGTCTTTTATTTCGTTGAGATATGACAAAAAACTTGCTAGATAGTCATAAAGGTAACGGCCGGTGTTATTTTAAAATCTGACTGGGTTGGTGAGAAGCTGGGAAACGTGTTTGGGACATTACGTATTGTTAAACTTCCTTAAGGGGAGTATAGTTCATGCAGTTCATGAAGGGAAGTCGGGGGACAATATGTGTTGGCACTGACAAGAGCAATTTCAATACTCTGCCACCAAATTCAAAACTCGTTTACACGTCGAAGATGTAGTGGAATTGAAAATTATCAGAACCCACGCCACGCATTTCAAATCATCTAACGCCAGAACACGCACCCCAATATGGTCCGATAATTTTGCCGCATAACCTTCTGTTCCCGAGAAAATGGCCTCACTTTGTCAGGTAGACGATGAACGCTTATGTTTTGTTTCAATTCAAATTCAGAATAAAAGTTATTTTTATCTAACAATTCAAAACGTATATAATTCGAGCCTCTATACTGTACACAACATTTGGTCGGGCTGTTCTTTAAAGTTAAATATCACAATGTTCTTGTATTTTAATAGTGAAATACATTCGCCATTTTATTCACACATAGTTATGATGTTCAGATGTTTCTCGAGTCTAAGTTAATAGTTGTTAATCTCTTACATAGCTGAATGCTTGTGCATAAGCTATTAAAAAAACTCTGCTGTGTGCAAGCTACTTGCTCTGCTAAATTATTGATACAATTTCTCTCCGAGTCAGTGGGATTAGCCAGGTGTTTTAGGGATGGAGGTCTTAAACAAATAAAAGAGTTGACTATAATTTCTTAATTAATTTGAAATAATAACGAAAATACTATCGTCTCAATATTTCACAGTAAATTGATATCTCTTACTATTTACAATTAATAAATTCAATAAGAACAGTTCACAATAACCTCAAAAAAATTAATTTAATTAAATAACTAAAATCAGTCATAATAGACAGTGTATCAAAACCTAATGAATTACTTTATAAATCATGTCTATATGTATTTGTTCCAATATTTACAATAAAAACCCGTATCACACGTTCATACAGTCCCATCTCAGTTTAGTCCAGGTCCCACCAGTCCGCAATGGTCTAGAGCAGTGATTCCCAAAGTTCTATGAACCACGACCCATAAAAAAAAAATGCCAAAGTTCAGGACCCACTTTAATGCCATATGCGAGAAACGTACCGTTTCGCTGTTCCATCATGTTCACATTGTATTTCTTACGTAGCGTAAGGAAGCGAAGGGTAGTAGGATTAATAAAATAGTTTAAAAAGTTAAAGTATTAAAGAACAATTTTAATGAAAAAGATACCTAATCAAACAGCATTACACAATGCTACACAATTACACAATTATATTACTAATTTAGTTTAAAAATCATTTTGGCCGCGAGTGGAGGCCGCAGCGGCGGGGGTCGCATTCACTGCGTACTCTGCGTAGTATTTTACGTCTGATTGACAGTCGCATTGCACGTGTGTAGGTTCTTAATTATAACATTTATAGCTCATGCATTTGTTTATGTATGAAATTATATTTTTCGGGGCCGACCAAATTTTAGTCTGTGACCCACCAGTTGGCCGTGACCCATACTTTGGGAAATACTGGTCTAGAGTTCTCCGAGCGCTCTCATGCACAGTAGCCTTCACTCGTCGGGTTTCACGCCCTCTAGAACATTCACACCACAAACACCTCGTCCGCCGTCGCCTCGCAATCTCCCGTCGCCCGGTTACCGCGCTCAGCCAGAAGGCTTCTACCAAGACTCCGGACCCTCGGCCACTGCGATGTTTATAAGATCGTATACCATCGTCCAGAAGTTTTTCTTAATTCCGCGTTGCGCCGAAGGTCCTAGTTCCCAGATTATTCTTGCGCATCCTCCCAAGGCGTTGGCTTCTCCAGCAGGAGAGGGGGGTGGAGGAGGGGCTGTGACGCCAGATAGGTCAGCTGTCAATAATTCCAAACCGCCTGGCGACGGGACCGCGAGTGGGTCTGCCTGGGGAGGGGAGGGTCGAGCCGGGTCCGCGCATAGTGCCCGCGCTCCGTGCGGCAGTCGGCGCCAAACAATATTATAATTTATAATTACAACAAATGCGTTTACACTGTTTTCATCCAAAGATGTAACAATTTGCAGGGTCATCGAGGTTCATTATTTGATATGCAATGGAAATAAGCGAATTCTAAATTAAAATCCGAATTATAGCATAAATAGTGCCAAGAGCTATAGAAAAATGTTTTTATTTTGTAATCTTAACAATTACTTTTCGGCCTTTTGTGAATACACCTAGCAGCAGTGAGCAATGAATAATTAATTTGCTGGAAGTTATGCAATTCAATGGATTTGTATATTGTATTTTATTTGCATTAAACAAGGAGCTTTTTGTGTTATTAATTCTACACTATTACACTACAAGTATACCTAATGGTTTAACATTTTATATGATCTACTTTTTATTGAAAGTTTTTTTCAAAGAGTAATAGCCGCTTAACTTAAAAATAAATATAAAACTACAAATACTGAAAAAGAGCTCAACTAATTAGAGACATTCGTTTCATTCCCGAACATAATTTACCGTTTGGGTTTGAAATTTCTGAACACACGTCACAACACTTGTTTAATTGTCACAAGTAATGAACTGTATGTAGGCTTCCTGTTCGGCTGTAGCAATATGGACAGATGCGAAGGATTAGAATGTTTGAGAAAATATCCCTGTCAACTATATTTTATATATGCGTGTATTGATTAGGAATAAATGCATGTATTGCATGATTTTTTGTAAAATACAACAATGATGGCAAACTATTACTTACCCTAATTTTATACAGCGTGGATTGTAAATTTGATAGGGTTTGGCAAGTGTGGTTTGGAATTGAAAGTAACTTGTAAATTGACGTAGCGAAATATGCATACTCTGTCTTACTTGTGATTCTTGCGTTTAATATTAATGTATGCTTCAGTGGAAACATTAAACTAATAATTAGCATAATTATTTTAACTGTATGCATATACAAGATAATAGAATAGTAATGGAAGATAACCGAAGGCAGAAAGTTCGTAACTGCTGCTCTTCTATACGGCTGAAATATTTGTGAAGTTCTATACATTGTAACAAGGAAATAATGAGTGGCAATGCTTCAATAAAGGTACACATCTTAATATTTCCTCTTAATTTCACACGCACACCACCCATTCATATCTAAAAACACACAGGTTTCTCGCTTGAAACTTTTTTTCTGTGCGTGTCCAGAAAAATAATCTAACAGACCATGGCTTTACCAATTTTAGGCTAAAAATATTTTCACAAAGAAAATATTTTGATCGTTATGGTTCGAAAATATCAGTGATTTGCCAATCAAATGTCGAAATTATTTGAATGGGTAGTTTTGGAGTGACGAAGTTTGAACGTTTTTGGGCGGCGCGAAGCGGCGAGCACGCAGCGCTGTCGAGTTTGCTGTCCGTGCAGAAGCAGAGGGAGCACGGAGGCGGTGCAGATAAGGGCGATATTCCCGTGTTTCTTTGCGGCCCCGGCCAGCGCGAGGGACTGGCTGGTGGATCGGCAGCCGTGCTCAGCCGCACTGAGGCGGCGCGCGCGACGATAATAACCTGCACTATAACCAAGTAATATTGCATTGATAAAGGAAAATAGCATCAATATCGAGTCAATAATACTTCATATTTGAAACTTTGGTTGAATAGAATATTCAGCAAAATGTATGAATATTTGATCAGTGCTAGAGCCGGAGAGCACGGCCTCACGCACCGCCACTGCTTGTAGTATTTCTTGAACCACTCAAGAAATAGCTTAATTGGCCGCTCGGTAGTCTAAGGGTGCAGTGGAGGTTACACCTTTGAAGTCACAAGCACGGAATATAATTTTATGGAAAGACTCTGGCCCAGAAGAATTACGGTACCCGTACAAGTTGAGTACAATTTTTTTTTTGTTGTTAAATGATGTTAGACTAGGATTACTTGTGACTGCCTTTCACGAAGCCTTCTGGTCATCTTTCATACCAAAATGACGCCTATACTTGCATTATGTTTATACATGTTCTGTGGCTGGGTAGATGTGAGAGAGACAGCTGACGTCTGTTCTTTCCCTGGATCGGCGTAAGAGAGGGTCGAAAATGATTACTCTTAACAAAGGTTAATTCTACTTAGGTTCGGAACAAAACAAAACGAGTTTTCCTATGGAATATTCTGGCATAGGGAAAATTTCCGTCGCTAGGTGCGCAGTGTTCCAAGGAGGTCACATATAATTACAATTTTAAGCTACGTGAATAATAAAAGAGAATGAATTTATTTTTATTTATGTAGTTATTTTATATTTCATTTATGATTATTACAATTATTTTGTTTTTTAACGTAGAAAATAGAAAAAATCTGGTACACATGCGACACTAGCGCTTACCTAGTGACGAAAAATTTTATTTGCCAAACTAAAAGCATTAAGCTTTGCAACCTGAGTAGAATAAATCTTAACTTAACATATAACATTTCTGAACTGCTGTCTTTCCTCATCGCTCTTTGTACTTTTCTGTGCATAATAGTAAAATCACTTGGTCATAAACACCAGATTATTTAAAACAGATTGGCTGAGTTGTGGGCCATGAACATTGTGTGTCGAGTGTGGTGTTCTGTTCGCCGCACTGGGCGGTATTTGCTCCGGCAGACTTTGCGCCCGCGGGCAAGTGAATGTCATCAGATAAGCACAAAGGCTACGGCGCCAGCTCATGCTGTATGTCAACTCTTAATCATTATTCCTTATGTAAACAATTCTAACAGAAAGTTGGTGGGAATCAACAGACACAGAATATAGCGGCACTGGTGTTTTTACGGAAATTATTTGTAAATCTTGCTTTGTTTATTATTTGTTCAAACGTTTTCTTACAATATGCGACACACATCTAGCTTTTACAAATCATTCCTGGTCAGTTAACATCTGATTCAATTACACTCCGTTGGAAATACAAGCACAGTACAAATAATTGTCAACTAGCATAGACCTTTAGCTGGTCTTTGAAAATAATGAAGTCTTTCTACCAACAACTGCTGTTAAACGTGTATTAAATATCTTTTAAACTTGTTTTTTGAAACAAAAATTTGCAACAGCTTTAAAAATGTTTTTCCTCCTGCAGTGGTGCAAAAACTTTTACAATGATACAGTTACACAGGATATTAAACAACAACGAGCATCATTTTAGGAATAAACATGTGTGTTGAAAACATTTAAGCCACTTTTTTGAGTTAACAGGTAATCCACTCGAGAAAAATACTGCTGTGGATAATTTAGAGTAAACTCTTTGGTTAAAGCCTTTTTGCACACGTGAGAAAATAGCAAGAAACTGTTTCCTGGATGTAATGTTTCAACACATCTTACGAAAAACATAATTGAAACGTAGAGGTATATAAAATGTTGCTCAAAACACGCCTAAGAAAATACACATGCTACCCTACCGCTATTTTGTTCGGATTTAATCCAAAAAAGTATTAACCATCAGAAAATCGGCGTGCACTTATTGACGTGCCCATAAAGATAATGATAACCGAATGTCCAGGTTTCGTTCACTGTTGCCGTGGATACCAAATACAGCAAGTTACGTACAGGGGAGGGATTATACCTATCCCAGCGCAGAGTTGCACCACTGGCTTTGCAGTCTGGATGAAGAGCAGGTAAGACGTCACTAGAATACAGCAGCATCGCCGTATTGGGTTTGTCGTTCCCGGGTCCACAAAAGCGTTACGTTGGACTTTGAATGGACAGCACAGCATGTCCACGCCGAAATGCCCTAATTTGTGCGCCTTACCGCTTAAATTTGCTCACAGCGAACGTTTGGCGCTGTTGTCAGTCCGCGCACAAAATGGTGTCAGTTTAGGAGAAGGCACAAGTTGTGGTGTGGTACTCCGTGTTTGAGTCCATTGTTATGGCACAAAGGGAATGTCGTCGTTTTTACAACAAAGCATCACCAGACGCCAAGAGGATAAAAGCATGGGATACACAGTTTGTGAGCACTGAGCACTGATCACTGAACACTGATCACTGGGAGCGTATTGAACAAACGTGGAGGAGGCAGACGTGTCTCCCGTGAGCGGGTGGAGAATGCCCGCCAAGCGGTGCAACGAAGGCCACGGAAGTCAGTTCGCCAGGCTTCACGGGGACTGCAGACGCCACACACAGCTGTCCATGAGGTCGTCAGAAAGCGGCTGTCTCTCTATGCTCTACAACCAGAGGACAAGCCACAACGATACGAGTTTGCGTGTGATATGCTTGACAGCATCTCTTCGGACATGTTGGAGCGGACCTGAACGGAACTTGAACACAGACTTGATATGCTTTGTGTCACCAAAGGAGCTCACGTGGAAGTGTTGTGAATTTTTTTACTTACTTAAGACCTCATACGACCGATGTGCATGAATAAAATTCCCTTACATTTATTTTATCTGGTATTGAGAACAGAATAAAAATAGGGCATTTCGGTGTGTATAACATTTTAAAACGGAAATGGAAATGACGTATATAATTTGAGAGTATATATTTGTTTAACTAACCTACAAACCATAATTGAATGCCGTACGAATTATTTATTTATTCTGACATTGTTTTTTCATGTAGATTAGAATTTTATCAGCCAGCTGAACTGTCAGTCTCATTTGTTTGCACTTAATAGGAATAGATTTTGTTAAAATCAGAACTGGTAAAGAATTTAATTTCTCCTTGAGAGAGAAAGTTGTCAACATTTTGTTATGTACAAATATTTTATGTTATAACTATGTGAGGCTATACTAGCTAGCCTATGAGAGAATTTGTTTATTTTGAAATAGGATTGTTGAAAATTTTTATTTTCTCTGCAAACGTTTAAAATTGTTTTTAGGAAGTTTTAAGCCATATTGGAATCTTTGCTATAGCTGTGGTGATCTGAGGTGATCACACAGCTATACATTTGCACTAATTCATTGATACACGAGTCCGAATAGCAATAAAACCTGGCAAGTACAATGGTACGAAGACGTAATAATATTTTCAAGCAAAGAAGAGGCCTGAGTTTGGACGACTACCGTGTTAAATTAGTTATGTTTTGCCTTCCACGAACTTATAAAGTCAATGTGCAAGGACTGTATTTACGCACATATAAGCCCGTGAACTTAATATTTAGGGAAGAGATTGACATAGCAGAGGAACTACTACAGCTGCGGGGATGTCTACAATCAAGGTTTCATGTGACTACTTCGGCTAGCTGCTGTCTAGAACGACCATCATTTTAACTCTCATATAAGTCTGAACCAGCTTAAACAGTGTGCAGCTTTTGTTAATTGATATTTTATCCTGCACCACAATTAATTTTTTTTATTCCGTGTGAACAGATTTTAGCCACGAAGTCCCTGTACGAAAGAGACATGCTCTTTAATATATTTTTTCATGCTAAGACGTAAATATTGGCTAGCTAGTGTCAGCCATAATATCTATAATTTGAAAGTTATGAATTAGTAGTTTTAATCATATTCAAGTACCTTGGTAATTTAAAGTATAATTTTTAATGCCCAGTTCTATTTTGATTTTTAATCTGTTCTGTTTCTCATATGTTCAAACTTCGCTTCTTACACCTTATTAACATTTTGATAGAATCGGAGCTGCCGCTGTTCTCATTTACCGCAGTTCGTCTGTAGTTAGGCGTTGTATTTTTCGGTTTAGCATGTTATATTGCATATGGTGAGACGTTTTAGTAAGTATCTGCCTGGTGGTACGACAGAAATTAAATTTGGTATGTTTTATTGGTGGTTACATATATGTCGGGTTGTACTTCTCCTCATATGTTCTGCAGTGTAAACCGGGCAAAGAACACTCGCGTACACTATCTATTAAAATTTTGATGCTACATTGCACAATACATTACAACATTTAATATGAAAACTGTTAGTTGCGTTTTAAACCCTAGTGTAGTAGCAGGCAACATTGCTAAATACAAAACTGATATTGAAACGGGCAAACATGTACACGTAAGTCAATGATTTTAACACGTCCCGGAAACGCAGATACAGAATACAACTTTCGTGATTTCCTTCATGCCATAAGATATTGCATGCTCATTTTCGGACGCTTGATGGTAGGAAGGCCTGAAGGGTAAAACGGTAGCACTGGGAGATAACCCTCGTACAACACTCCAGTAACACTTCATCTCAGAATGTTTAGTCATTATAATTACAGTAAAAAAAATCGGTATTTACTGAAAATTCGTCACAGTTTAATCATATTTTAAATAAAGAGGTGAACGTATAATATGTGTAGAAATTCATCGTAAATACTAGCAGCCAGCACAGATGCTCCTTTACTTGTTCTTCAAGGCTTCCTTCCAGAAGGAAGACAGCGCTCATTTTCTTAAAGTACGTTGCAGGGACGCGGTGATATATTCTTTTGATCTAAAAATTGACATCAGCTGGAACGTGAGAGCGTTTTTCAAAGAATGAACGAAGCTATTTATTTGGGCTCGTTCGTATTTGGGCGAAAGTTATTGAAATTAGAATACTGATTACAGTAACTGGACCGTCAAAAAGAAGGCATGAGCTCAAATAGAATGTGAATGCAATTGGTATTCTGACGTTACCAAGGTACGGAAGTACAGGATGAATAACTTTGAAGGTCTATACTATCAAAACCAAACAACTTGCAACCTTGGTTGACCAATCAAATGAACCGTGGAACTGTGAAGTTTGTTTACCATATCTTTATAAATGTTCAATGTGACCACCACGAGCAGCCCGAACAACATTTACGCGATAATCAAACTCGTTCCACACTCTTGTCAGCATGTCCGCTGTTACGGTTTGGACGGCGTCCGTAATTCTCGTTTTGAGGTCGTCGATGTTAGCCGGCAATGGTGGACGAAACACATTATCCTTTACGTACCCCCATAGAAAAAAATCGCACGGGGTGAGATGCGGTCTTCTTTGGGGCCAGTGATGAAGAGCCTGATCACCAGCTACTCCTCGACCAATACAGCGTTGCGACGTCTTGTTCTGGTATCCCCCGCCGCCTCTTCTAACTGATGAAACAACCACTCTGTAAGCATGTCCAAATAAGGGATTCCAGTAACACTGGACTCGTGAAAAAAGAAAGGGCCAAAAACAGTGTATTTGGATACAGCGCAAAACACATTCACTTTGGGGGAAGCGCGCTCGTGTTCGGTGGTTTCATGTGGAGGCTCCTGACCCCATATCCGCACGTTGTGCCGGTTCACCTTACCATTTGTATGGAATGTCGTGTCATCGCTAAAAACCAGCTTAGACATGAAGGCATCTTCAACCTCGTTCTGGGCACATAAAGGAAACATCAGACCGTCCCCTTCACATAGACGTGTCGAATGCGAGCTCGCTTCCCCCTCACCACCTCAAACCGAGAGTTACGAACGCCATCCAAATCGTAACACCGGACATGCTGACAAGAGCATGGAACGAGCATGGTTATTGCGTAGATGTCGTTCGGGCCGCTCATGGTGGTCACATTGAACATTAATGAATGTATGGCAAACAAACTTCACGGTTCCACGGTTTATTTGATTGGTCAATCAAGGCTGTAGGTTGTTTTGTTTTGATATTATAGACCTTCAAAGTTGGGGTATTCTTTTTTACTCATCCTGTATATTGCATTTGTGTTCATTTGTTTGATACGCAGAATCATCTGTAATACAAATGTAAACAATTACAATCAATGGTAAACAATGCAATGCTTGTACGTGCGTGTGTTAGGGAAACGTTTCATGTTCTGTTACCATAATTGTAAGATCCTAAACATTTAAACGCGAGAACAGTAGCTGTTAGCATGTACATACCACGCAGCAAGGTTAGATCAGTCTTTTAAAGCGAATGGTTTGCAATAAAATCAGAACGTTTATGCAGATTGTAGCCACATTTGACAACAGAAATACGTATGAATTTCAAACACGACCTTAGTGTATTTTCATAAGCAACCTAGAAACCGACGAGGGCGTTTATTGCATCCACGATTCTCGACACGCTGAAGAAATTCCAAATGATCATCGTCAATTAACCTCGGCACTTCTTACTCCATCATAAACATCGGCATTAAGCAAACCCATTTGATAGTGCGTACTAGGTTAGAGATTGTTGATTGGAATTGTTGATAGTGAGAGACAAGAAGGGGAGGGGGAGGTTACTTTAATTATTTATCAATTAACTTATTTATTATTCAATGCATCCTCTTTTAAGCACAAAACTGAAGTGGATTTGCCACAATAATAATACATAACTATACATGACACATGAAACTGTACATATATATGAGGATACCACATTAATATTTCAGAGGTAAAAATACGCAGTGAAAACATTCGCACGCGGTATTTACAATAAATACTCATCATTTGCTATTAGCATAAGTCACAATCGCTCTTTAAATTAACGTTACAACTTATTAAGCAGTAGTTTTTTCACGAACGGTCGTCCGCTATCTTGCTTAAGGAAGCTAAAAGGCACGCATTTGGTTGCCTTATTTCTCATCACTTCCTTTCCTTAAAATAAAGGACTCCTTCAACAAGGATTGATTAAGGGAGATTCATTCCTTGTAATACATGCTTCCTATTTGATTGTAGGACGCCTTGGTGAAAAAAGAAGGCTCCTGCAAATGGCCCGTGAACTCCAATAGTTAGTTGTAATGTTGCGACGCAAGAAAACGTTCTAAACACCTTTATAAGCTTTAATTGTTACTAAGAGAAATTTAACTGAACATAGTTCCATGCCGGACAACGCAAATTAAGTCATTATTTGATTAAGGCTGCGATTACGATTACTTCACGTTTCACTCATCACGTTACACTTTTACGTGTACGTAAAACGTGAATATTTGGGGTACCCAGTTTTAATACTTCACGTAAGCACATTAAGTTCGAGCACTGATTCAAAATGTTAGGAAAAAAGTTGTATTTCATATTAAAAACTCCAAAAATTCAAGTTATGCTAGTGTATTTGTGCTGTAAGTTTGACGTGGAGATATTTCGACTTTCGTAATTTATTCAAACTCTGAAAACAACTAGGAGATGTCCATAGCCTCCAGAATGAAATGTACCTAGTTTATGAGGATATATTTTTTCTTGTATGCGCGAATAAATAGTATTTTTTTTATTATACAATGCT
The DNA here is from genome assembly GCA_002778355.1 of Clitarchus hookeri. Classification (NCBI taxonomy): domain Eukaryota; kingdom Metazoa; phylum Arthropoda; class Insecta; order Phasmatodea; family Phasmatidae; genus Clitarchus; species Clitarchus hookeri. The sequence continues at coordinate 127,422 of NQII01001911.1, read as the reverse complement.
AAAACTATAAACATACCGGTAAACATTCGGCACTTAGTGCAATCATTCCTGTACTTCTAAGGAACATAATTTATAAGTTACAGCATGCAAAACTTTTTAGATATTAACGAATTTACATAGAAAGTAAGCCTAGTACAACTTTTATTTTTATTCCTTCCTCCTTCACACGGGAGAAAATCATAAATGTGCCTACTAGTTTAAATACCTACGTGCGTAGACGTCAATACGAAAATAAAAACAAAACCATGTGTGAAAAGCAAACATAACACAATAACTTCGTCCCTATTGTGGTTGGCCTGCAAGATCACGTATTACGTATCAAGCTGTATAGTAAATGACGTTCTTATCTTTACTTGAACACAAATTTAACATTACGTGAAACGATCGTGACAGGTCTCATTGAAACATTTTAGTCAAGGTGTAGCCTGCTTACGTGCAGGTTGTTGCTTGGAAATTAACCCATTGCTAACGAAGCCCGTGTAATAGACAATCCATAATTTCGGAAGCCCAGCTAAAGTTTTACTTTAATACTATTCCTCCACCTCGTGCAAATGTATCTTGACTAAGTCTTGAAAATTACATCAAAGTAGTCAGTATTCAGGGTTGAAATGGCCTTGATTTCCTGTACAGTCAGAAAGTAATCAAATTCCAACATATATATATAAGCACACAGAGAGTACTTCACAGCACACAGACGAATTCCAGGCTAATAAAGCACAATCTTCGACAAACTTGACAAAAATCTCAAACATCGTAATATTCAAAATTGAAAAGCCCAATTTAACTCGCACAAACGATCAGATGACACAAACACAAAGGGATGCCGCTATCCCGACGCCAAGGTGCAAAAACCAGAACCGTCTCCGACTGCGGCTACAGAAAAACTCTACACCAAAGGGATAACGCACCGCAGTCATGTGCACTCATGCAGTTTAATAACATTTTGCATGGGAACTGTTAATTATTACTAGGCTTACCAACACATCAAATTAAATATTATAATTTATACATAAAATAAAAGTAAAGTTCAATTTAATCAACAATAAAATTAATGTCAGCATAAGTATAAAACGCTTGTGAATCATTGAAATAGGAAATACCTAAACCGCCACATGTGGGGTGATTTTCAAAGGTTTTATTCAAAACGCGTGAAGATCCGTGAACAGACTACAATCACAGACGTCCTTGGCGACCAGTGAGGCGTCTTGTTAGATGTTTGGCAACACTGTAGGTTCTGTGGAGGCACTATTTTTTTTTTTTTTTCAGATCACAGTCACGTTGCCAACACCAAAAGTAAACAGGAAATTTATTCATGCTTAAAATTATATAGTTAAGAAAAACAAGAATACAATTGCTCATTTTATGACTATTAGGTGGATAGAAAATAGATAATTTCACGTGTAACATACCGTATAGCAAACTAGACAACGACAATTTTGTGACTTCACGCGATCGTTGCACAGTTGCTTCCCTGTCTCACATTATGTTTTCAGCTCCGTGTAATGCCTACCGTTATGTTTACCAAGATCACTGATTTCCAAACTGGTTTCTGAAGAGTTTAAAATTATAAAAGAGTTCGAGAAAATGTGGCATTGTCAGTCTTCAATGCTTAATGGAAAAAAGTATAGGAAGTCAATCGTCAAAATTATGTACGCCAGTTTTCCACAGGATGGACGCTAGGAAAAACATAATAAAAGCAAAGTTGTCTAGACAACGTCAACATTGGTGAACACGGGTTCCTTAGGTTCGTTAATACAACTGTTCTTTGGTATACGTTCGGTTTACAGGATAGCCAGAACCTTAGTTTTTAGGTTTACGTCACATTGATGTTCTTTGACAAATGTATTTATGTTGGCAATAAAGACGTGACATGTTTACAATAATTTGTAGCTCAAAAGAAGAGCTCGATGCAATACCAGGCGAGTAGTAAATTCAATAGTCTCGGAACGCTTTGGTATTTGCAGTAGTTTGATTGAGGTGTAAAATAAAATACTGTGATAAGTAAATTGCAACAATTATCTTACATAAATATAAATTATTTTATATGAAAATACTTTATTTTACATTTTAGTTCAATAGCCAAGCAAAATGCATATTTCTTAAGATAACAAATTGACATTAAGATTAACAAAATATTAAAATAACATATAATGACCAAGAAACTTGACGCATTCTGCGTCCCTATAATTTTATTCGTCAGAAGACACACTCTGGAAAAACTCACAGGCGGACGACCGCAATAAATACTAAGGGTTTTGCGGACGTGCCGGAAGAATGACGCCAGGAAGGCGCAACCGCGCCTCGCAGCTGCAAAGGCGTGCTACCAAATGTTCCTGCATGTGCAAATGTTCCTGCACGTGCAGACGATATCCGGAGACAGCTGAAGACACACGGGCGCGGGCACAGCTGCGTTTTGCAGCTGCCAAGGGACGCCGAGATCACACCATCGGCTGCGTCCGTCCCAGGCTGGCTACCGCAATAAACCATGAGAGCTTTTGGCGAGCAGGCGGGAATAATAGCCACACAATATCCGGGGACAGCGGAAGGAACACGTTCGCCGAACCAAGAGGCCACCCAAGCGTTCCCGCACGTGCAGAACGGAACAATAAACTTCCATGCCAGAGTCGAGGGGCGACGCCGGACCCACATGCGCCGGAGTGCAGCACACGTGTTTTACGACCAGGGGACCCACCAAGTAGCACGTGCAGGACGAAGCACTGAAACTCTAGACAAGAATCAAGGGACAACGCCGGACCCACGCGCGCTGGAGTGCCGCACACGTGTTTTACGACCCAGGAGGACGCGGCAAGCACCCCGGCCACGTGCAGAGATGGTGCAAGTTGAATATGGCGATCGAGCCTACAAAATCGCGAGGAAAAGGGAGGAACGGATCAGTCAGTCGGACGTCGTCGAGCGAGAAGTGCGGATCGAAGTCAGGAGGAACGAGATCACGAGAATGCATCACGACGTCAACCTCAGTCGGAGGCCATCAAGCGGGATGTGCGGCGGGAAGAGTCCGAGAAAACGGCAGTCAGACTTCGTCAAACGAGGAGAGTGGACCGGGAGCCGGGAGAAACGAGTTCGCGAGAATGCATCACGACATCAACCTCAGTCGGAGGCCGTCAAGCGAGACATGCGGAAGGAAGAGTCCGAGAAAACGGCAGTCGGCCGACGGGAATCGAGGAGCGCGGAGAGAATCTGGGAAGAGACGCCAACGGCAGTCGGCCGTCGTCAACCGAGCAGTGCTGAGTGGCGCCGAAAGGAGGAGTTCGAGACCAGGCGTCGAGACGCCCACCAAGTGCCGGAGCGGTCCCAGGACGCCAGCCGAGAGAAGACCAGCGCCTCAAGCCAGATAAGTAGAGTCATACAGGAAGTGTGAAGAATCTTGCCCCCCCCCCCCCCCCNGCAATACGTAGCCTACGTAGCAAAAGGGAAGGGGAAGGTTGTCTCGTGTGTACATGTAGAAGTGACCCTGTTAAGCATTAATAAAACTGACTTATGGTAACCCACAAGGAAGGTGAATTTATTGGTAAATTTGACCTAGGATTAGTAGCGTCGACATATTCCCACGCCCTTACACTGTGGCTAGCATCAAGTGCTGGCGCCTTACGCAGAGAGCAGATTCCATACCTACTATACGCCATAGCCATAGGGAGGTATCAAACTTTATCTCAACTTCCTCGGAGAGACAAAAGCTACAAGATCATAGAAGTCAAAAGTCCTTATATAATGGTGAGATTTATTTATGTCGGACAAAAAAAAAATTTTCATTACAATAATTTTGCCTTAACAATTGCTAGATAAAATAGTTAATAGATAATTGTTTTTTTATCTTTTCTGCCAAAAAGGCGTATTCCAGGGGCCTTTATTTGCTGAGATAGCCGTAAATGCTGAAACGACGAATGTACAGAACATATGTCCGGACTACTGTGCTACTCCTTGACGCGAGAACTGCGTGCACAGTGCCTGACATGCACTTACTTCCACAGAACTAGGAAACGTGCGTCCACTCTGCTAATCTATACGAAAAGAACACTCTCTTCAGAAGAGGAATGTCGAGTGCTTTCAAAACATCACGCACGTTAGAAACACCGTTTCAGAGTACTCAAAAATTGCTATAAAAAAAAACTACTTATTCAATGAGTTGTATCTCAAAATATATGCTCCAGATACATACGAAACTACCCAAGAGCCCTGCTTTGAATCTCACTACATACTTTCCACCAATAAAATGACAGAGTCACCGCTGGAAGTCCCATAGGTACACGCAACACGACGCGAACTCTGCACGTCAGTTCAGAGCGTCGTGCTTAGCGGCGATGACGCACTTGATGCGCGTTGCAGTGTCGCCCTTACCGCTCCTGTGCTTCTCGACATGAAACGCGGAGACCGCTCGAGGCAGGCGGAGGGGCTGTGAGCAGCGCGCGGCAGTGTGTAAGACAGTAGCGTGCGTGCACTCGCGGCCAGGAGCGTACAAGTAGAGAGTTTTCACTCAACTGTGAGATCCTTATCTTATTCATTTGTTCGCTGAAGCAAGCCGAAGTAGTTGGTATTGTAGACACCTCGCCAGCTGTTATTTTTTAGAAATTGTGGTTGGCCTATGTTTTCTGGGCAATATTTTCTACTGATGCCTTTCTTATCCACAGTTTTTTCATGTCACAAATACATTTGAGCTAATATAAACTGTGACCGTGAAGATGAAACACTGCATTATAACCAATTGTATGCGTATATTAATGAAAATACACGTGACACGAATAAACAGACGTGAAGGGCACTTACACGAAACAGTCTGTGCTACCACTATCAAAATTAAAATATGCAAATAAATCATGAGTTTATACAATATCTAAAGAGATAAACTACATGATGATTGTTTATTGTATATTTATTATATTTGAATGTACTATATAAATGGTTTAAATATGTAATAATTATTTTTAATGCTGGAGTTGTAAGAGCGTCGAGTTCGGGCAGACTTTGGATGTATTCGGCACGGCTTCGCTTCGTTTTCCCTACTCGAGTTACGAGAGCGTGGTCGCGTCTTGCCGGAGAGTGTGGTGAGCTGACAGGAGGAAGCGCTTCTCATGAGAGTAACACTCCACGGCCAGAGAAAGTCCCTGCCACTTCAGGCCGAGCACTCAAGGCGCTGCTTTCTTCCCGCGTCGCCAGGCACGGGGCAAACACCAGGCAGAGAGACTATCGCCCATTAAAGTCGCCACTTCCTACATAAGGAGCTCCTTTTACTTGTACAATAATTACTTTTCCTTTTGCAGTTGCCATCCGTTTCCTGGCGATAACTCCTGTTTTATCGTGACTAGGTGATGGATCCACCGACTCCTCAGACTGCTTCTTCTGGAATCACCACTTTCTTGCATGACATTCACTATTGCGCATCCCATGCCTGGAAACATTTGACCTAACGTAAATATCTAGCCTAACCTAGCCTAATTAAAACCAGCCAATTAAACGACAATATGGCTGGGAATGTGGAGTGGAGAGGTCTGGGCGGCTCTTAACAAAAGGGCCTTGAAGGCCGATGAGGGTGAACTGAGGTTATTCTAGAGCATCGCCGGAACGCAAGGGTAGTAGAAACAGGATATCCCCGAGAAAACCCGCCGACAAGCAGCATTGTCCGGTACGATTCCCACGTGAGAAAATCCGGGAGCGATTGACTGGTAATATAGATATGAAAATGGTAATAAATGAAATATTGCACGAAAATATTAAGTTTAGTGAAATAAGTCATAATAAGGAAAAAATATTGATAGTTTTGGGGAAAAAGTAAAGAAGAATATTTACAGTGTAAGCCGAATAATGGAACAAGAGATAGGACTACTGAAGAATGACGCGAATTTCATGTCAAGAATGATGGGAATTTCATCTTCAGCGAAACGACGAGGGTGAGAAACTCAGCTCTGAGAGAGACATCTATCAAGTTGTAAGGGCTGCCACCTTTATTCAAGTGGCTATGGAACTCCTACGAGCGACAGTCGCAATAGAGGGATTAACATCACTGGTTTGAAATAGTTGTAAATCAGAATGGGCAACAGAACAGCATGCGCGTTGCCTAGCAAATTTTTCGAACTTTGGAGTTACAAGTGTATTTCTCTCCGAGCATGAATGTCACGATCTGAAATATTCTACACTTGACTGATCCTTAAACTACGCTTCGGTGACTAACACCACACGTCCGACGTGCTCAACTATAGAGCCACGTTCTTCCCAGCAACGATCTCGATGCGGCCTGTCCTTCTCGCTCTAGCAAGCTTCGTAGCACCGCACCACACTACCAGCCCGGGCGTTCGTCGCGCCGCACCACACTAATAACCCGGGCGTTCGTCGCGTCGCACCACACAACCAGCCCAGGCGTTGATCGTGCCACGCCACAATACAAAACCGGGCGTTCGTCGCACCACACCACACTACCAGCACAGGCGTTCGTCGCCCCGCACCATACTACCGGCCCGGGCGTTCGTCGCACCGCACCACACTATCAGCCTAGGAGTTCGTCGTGCCACACCACACTACCAGCTCGGGCGTTCGTCGCGCTGCACCACACTACCAGTCCGGGCGTTCATCGCGCCGCACCACACTACCAACCCGGGCGTTCGTCACTCCGCACCACACTACCAGCCCGGAAGTTTGTCGCGCCGTACCACACTACCAGCCCAGGCGTTCGTCGCGCCACACCACACTAACAGTCTGGGCGTTCATCGCGCCGCACCACACTACCAACCCGGGCGTTCGTCGCGCCGCACCGCACTACCAACCCGGGAGTTCCTCGTCCCGCACCACACTACCAACCTGGGAGTTCGTCGTCCCGCACCACACTACTAGCCCGGGCGTTCGTCGCGCTGCACAACACCACCAGCTCGGGCGTTCGTCGCGATGCACCACACTACCAGCCTAGGTGTTCGTCGCTCCGCACCACACTACCAGTCCGGGCGTTCATCACGCCGCACCATACTACCAATACAGGTGTTCATCGTCCCGCACCACACTACCAGCTCGGGCGTTCGTCGCGCTGCACCACACTACCAGTCCGGGCGTTCATCGCGCCGCACCACACTACCAACCCGGGCGTTCGTCACTCCGCACCACACTACCAGCCCGGAAGTTTGTCGCGCCGTACCACACTACCAGCCCAGGCGTTCGTCGCGCCACACCACACTAACAGTCTGGGCGTTCATCGCGCCGCACCACACTACCAACCCGGGCGTTCGTCGCGCCGCACCGCACTACCAACCCGGGAGTTCCTCGTCCCGCACCACACTACCAACCTGGGAGTTCGTCGTCCCGCACCACACTACTAGCCCGGGCGTTCGTCGCGCTGCACAACACCACCAGCTCGGGCGTTCGTCGCGATGCACCACACTACCAGCCTAGGTGTTCGTCGCTCCGCACCACACTACCAGTCCGGGCGTTCATCACGCCGCACCATACTACCAATACAGGTGTTCATCGTCCCGCACCACACTACCAGCTCGGGCGTTCGTCGCGCTGCACCACACTACCAGTCCGGGCGTTCATCGCGCCGCACCACACTACCAACCCGGGCGTTCGTCACTCCGCACCACACTACCAGCCCGGAAGTTTGTCGCGCCGTACCACACTACCAGCCCAGGCGTTCGTCGCGCCGCACCACACTACAATCCCGGGCGTTCGTCGCTCCGCACCACTTTACCAGCCTAGGCGTTCGTCGCGCCACACCACACTACCAGCCCGGGCGTTCGTTTCGCCGCACCTCACTACCATTCCGAGCTCGAATAATGTGCTCTCGCTCCNCGTTCGTTTCGCCGCACCTCACTACCATTCCGAGCTCGAATAATGTGCTCTCGCTCCAAACAGCCCGCCAGGGGGCGCTACTACGCTAGTCAACTGACTCGTGCACTTTCGTTGTTCCAGGGATGTTTCACGAGGTGAGAGCGAGGGGTCATGGTGTCACAGCGCCGCACAGTTTTCGAAAAGCAACCTTTAAGAGCTAATTAGGGTAAATATCTAGTTTAGGGGCTTTTCTGAAAATAATAAAAACAACTCCAGAAAGTGGTATATTTCGACTCTACTAATAACGTAGAACACGAATATATTGGGGGCATAGCTTTAAAATAAGTACAACATATTTTAAAAAATTGAACAAGTTTGTGAGGTGACTGTTTCTGACAGTTTGTTTACGTTTTGAATGAAACGTTTTATGCCAACAAAAGTTGCATTAACGGGTTCTGCATAGCTTACCTTGTTGATATTCAAGACGGCGTAATGTTAAAATAAGTAGAACATATTTAAAGAAATCGCGAAAGTTGATGTTTACGCCTGTTAACGTCTGCCGCCATTAATAATGGCTACGCATAGCATATTCACGCAATCTGCCGGGCGCATAAGACATCACGAGTCATACGTTAGTATGCATGCAGGCAGCGGTCGTGGTCAGTTCGATGGTGCTTCGTTCGTGATTTAAGACGGAAAAAAAGCAAGCAAGACTACGTTTCTGCGTTATATTAGCCTATTAACGAGTGCTTCTGTATATATATTCGGCTGTAAATGAGTGTTTCAGTGCGTTATATTCGCGTATGTGGTGCTTCGTGAAAACTGTGATTTCATCTAGTGATCTGACGTTGAATGGGCCATTGACAAGAGTATGTACAACCCGCCTACATTGGTGAGTGCATTTATATTATTTGTGTGGGTTTTACGTTCCTTTAAATCCCTAAAATCCTAAATTTGTAGTTTAGTGCGAAACCCACAAATCCTATCCGGTAGCTTAACGTGCAAATGTAGTTATATTACGTAAGTCAAACAAGGCTTTTTCCGGACGTTTATACAGCACAATTTCACATTCTTTCTATACTAACCTTGGATTATTCGTAGGTAACGCAGAACACGACTATAGTAGCGTCGTTAACGTATGACTAATTGTATAATATGTGCCCACCTAACCGAACAGAACCTAACCCCACGATGGGTGAATCACTATTTTACATTTTTAAACTAACCTAGGATTGTAGCGATTTTAACTAACCTAGGATTGTAGTTATTTAAAATAACGTAGGATTATAGGGTTCCCATGTAGTCTGTGATTGTAGGGTGTTGATCGGAGATTTTTTTAATATTGTATAATCTTATATTACTGTACAACCTTACAATCCTAGGTTAGTTTAGAGCCGTACAATCCTAGGTTAGTTTAAAAACGTAAAATAGTGATTCACCCATCGTGGAGTTAGGTTCTGTTAGGTTAGGTGGGTACATGTTAGGAAATTCGTCGTACGTTAATGCCCCTAGTATATTCGTGTTCTACGTTATTAGTAGAGAGGAAATATACCACTTTTCGGTGTTTTTTTTTTTACAGAAAAGCCCCTAAACTAGATAATTACCCTAATTTGAAATTTTTTTACTTTCCCAATATTACAAGCCATTACCCTAGTCAAGTGGACATATGTTTGGACAGACAACAAGTCTAAGCTAATGTATTTGATGGGCGAGGATCGCCTGCTGCGGCCTGCAAAGTCACGTACTGGGAGCTCAGTTGCGCCTTATTACTGCTATGTTTCAGTCGTTAGTTTTGTAAGCCTTCGGACTTTTTTCGTCGAAGGTTTTGTTTTACCCTGGCCGATGATCCTTCAGGTAAGAGCTCCGATATTATTTAGAGTAATTAATGTCACGTGCGCCATAATAATACCTAATTATTATATAGAAAAGAATTTGTGTTTCTGGAGATTTCCAATTTTTTTTAGAGCAATGACAAAAATGTGCATTTTGTTTCGTTACAATTGATTGTAATTGTGTAAAATTTATCTACCTTTCTCACGAGACTACTCTGAAGGGAAGTGGAGATGCGGAAGTATTATTTGTACGTATGTTTGTGGACAGTTGTCGATCACGGAGTAACACACATGCAATTGTTCGAATTTTGTTTAAAACAACAGACTTAACTATGAAGCAAATACCGTAAATGTAAAGAAGTGTGTGGTTGACTATGTTATTTCTAGGACGCCGGGTATTCTAGAATATGTGATTCCGAGCAATATTTCGAAATAAGAAGAGCTTTCTCTCACAATAAGGAAAATGACTTGAGAAAGACGTAGGTACATAGGTTTGCTACATTTCAGTACGATACTCAGGAGCAACATGTAACAACGACACCTGCTCGGCCTGTACGTCAAGAACTTTCCACTCTGAGCACACCATCAAACAAGATACGCACAATAAATCTGGTCATTAATCACTGTCCAGAAGAGTATCGTTCGCAGCCAGACAAGTTACATAAAACAAGGAAAGAGGAATGCGATGGCCGTTATAAAACAAGCTACAGATTCTAAACATAGTTCATTATGTGCAATCAAGACAATAAGGACAAAGGAAAATAGTGCACGGCCGTACACTACAGAAGAAGCCTTGGCGTTTATAAAGAATGCAAAGTTTACTGTTTGTCAATATAAACAGAAAAGAAGCGCAGTAAAGAAACGGTGACGTGTATCCCTCGACGTAACGATTACTGTAACAACGGGTGAAGTTAGGCTTCAGTCTTCTCAATCACTCGGTCCAGCGACTGGCGATGGTGCAAGAAGAAGTAATAACTCGCATTCAAAATATAAACAAACATTTGCAGAGAATACAGATTCTACAGATTCAGACATGCTGTTGACGTCAATTGCACCACTGAGAATAATCGCCAAAACAGAAAACACCGAGAACATAATAAGGCAGAACTCTTCGTCCCTCAACCACACACTTTTGAATTCCAATTCGGTTTAAGTTTATCAAGGAGAGCCAAGATGAAATAAAATAAGAAAGTAATTACAGCGAAAATCATATTTTGAGACTGTCGCCCACAAGCTTAACCATCGATGGAAAGGTCGTCAGTGTTCATCACGTTCTAATTAAAACGATGCCGGATGTGAAAGCGGCTAATGTTTTGGCAGATAACAAGTAATCGCAAACCTGCTACATTTGTCAAGCAACACCAAACTAGATGATCGACTTAGATGCTGTTATAAAAAGACAATGCAACACGAATGCGTTTTGGTACGGATTATCCACTTTGCATGCACATGTCAGGCTCGTTGAGCGTGTACTGCATATTTCATACATATTAGTCAGGAAAACGAAGCGAGTGCAAGCAAATGACAGAGTTAAAGCGGAAGAAAACAAACGTGACGTTACCGACAAATTTAGGCTTAAAACTGGTCTTTCCATTGATGTCATTGAGCAAAGCTCTGGAAACACTAACGATGGCAATATGGCTAGATGATTTCTCGAGAACCCGAAAGTCGAAGTGGAAATCGCAGGTGTTAACGAGGAGCTAATCACCAGATTTTCAGTAATTTAATAAGCTCTATCTTGTGGCTACAAGCTTCGCACAGAGTCGTTCAGGCAATATGCTCTAGACACTGCTAGAATATTCCTCAACAATATCCATGGTACAAGATGCCGGCACTTGTCCATTAGATATTAATTCACGGAGCTGACGTCATGGACTCTCCGTTGCTTCCCATATGGCATTTGAGCAAAGAATCTTTGGAAGCAAGACACAAAGAACGCAAGTACCATCGTGAGAACAACACAAGAAAAATATAGAGGAAACAGAATAACGAAGACTTACTGCATGAACTCTTAATATCTTCGCATTTCTTCATATCGTCATCAGGCCACTACTATATTTTAAAAAAAACGAAGCCACCTAACTGGTGAGGTTTTAAAATATTAGCTAATCCAGAGTTATATTTGCAGGGACGCTCCAGTTTAGCACGGTACATGACCGGCTTTCCGAAGAGTCATCAAGTGACGAAATTAGTGATTGAACGTGACATTTGTGAAATAATGTACATGGTTTATTTAAGTTTGGTTTTATGTTTACAATCATTATGGTTAATAAAACTGTACAGTTTCTAATCACTTGCGATATAGAAAATAATACTGCCGAATTACTAATTTAACAGTTTTTATTATAGAATAACAAATTCACAATGTATTTCCACAAGCATTATAGTTTGAGGTGTAACAGCCTAAGATAATAACATTCAGAATATTAATTAATTTATTTCAGTTGAAAATACAAATGATCTCGTAAATTCAGCTATCCAAACACTGTGCGCCAGCGTGAGTGACCCCCTTCACTGTCAAATTTTTCCGTATATGTACGGAAATCTTTACGGAAATGTACAGTAATAAACGGAAACACAATCCGTAATGACGAAAAACGTAGCTGAGCTTCGTAGGCACAAAATACGAAACGTCTCCGTATTTCCTACATCTTCGGGTTTCGGGAACGAACAATGCCGAGTCTATACGAAGCTTTTTTTTGCCAAAGTAACCAGAAAAAATGTCGTCACTGTGGCAGTTGGGATATCGCTTTAACCAATTCCTTCAAACATTAAAAACAAGCATCAGGCACTTGTAACCGCTACGAACACTTACACCCAAACATTGCTGGAAACAGAAAAAGTTAAATATTATATTCCTGGATATTAGGTAGGCCTATTTATGCGCAACAAATTTTAAAACGTGAGTGGAATGAGTGGAAAGAGTCGTGGACTTGGAAACAATTCGTGTCCATATCTCAATCCCTGGGGAAATATTTTAACATTTTCTTTTGTATGCACAATAAAACACCCGCATAATAAAAATGCAAATTTTTATGCTAAATTTTATCTAACCAGAAGTGTATAGACTAGCAAATTTTCGGGGAAATTTCATGAATTCACGAAAAGTTCTGCGAGATTTAGGGGAGTCCGTTATCGAAAAAGCCGCGTGTCGGTAATTTTACGGAGAGTTTCAAAAAAATTTTATCAGAGCATTTCTATAAAATTATGGAATACAATTTTTATTATTTTAACAGTGGCCCGCGCTGTCGATATGCCCAGAAAGTGGGGATGCGGTGACATATCAGCTAGAGAGAGCGAAGAGATTTGGGAGGCTGTTAACAGCGAGGTCTTGAGAGCCGACGAGGGTGAGGCGAGGTGAGTATGGAGCAGCACCAGAATGCAAGGGCGAGGGGGAACGGGAGATACCTTAGAAAATCTGCTGACCAGCGACATCGTACGGTACGATTCCCACATGCGAGAATCCGAGCGACCCGGCCGGGAATCGAACCAGGTTCGTCTAGATGGAAGGCGAGCGGTCTAACCACTACACCACCGCGGCCCCGTATTAGGTAGAGCACTCGCCTTCCACCAAGGTGAACCGGGTTCGATTCCTGGTGGGGTTACTTCCCGATTTTCACACGTGGGAATCTTGTCGGACGATGCCGCTGGTCGGCGTGTTTCCTCGGGGATCTCCCGTTAGCCTCAGTCCACCCTCATCGGTTCTCAAGACCACGATGTTAAGAGCCGTCCAAATCTCTCCACTCCACTCCTTGCCCCTCCAACCGTTCACTTGGCATGGGCAATATTCCATCTGCACGCACTGTCGACTTCCATGCCTCATTGTGCCTTGCTTCCGGCGAGTGTGTGTGCAGTCTGGTGCAGTGAAAGTCTGAACATAATTTTAAGTAGCAAATTAACACAAGAATACAGACGCCTCGTGTCCCACCCACGTCATTTCTGTACAGTAGTTCAATCGAGCATGGTTCTTCTTTTCCTCTCGAATAGAGTCGACCCGTCCATATGCACACCAAATACATTACACCTTTATTTCAGACAGTGTGCGCCAAAATACTGCAGAAAGCATAATGGATAAAGTTTTTTATTTACGGTACTCCGTAATCTATCAACTTTATTTTAATTCAGAAAAGTTCTTGGAAGTTTTATTTTTTATGGTATGTCCCATTGTGCGTGTGTTTTTTGGGGTTTGGAAAATTATATAAACTTTATTTTTATTCTGAGGAGTTCTTGGAATCTGTTTTGTTTAATACGGCGTGTTCCGTACAGGAAGGGATTTTCTTTACTTTTTTTTTTATTGTGGCTACTTGGTTTCGTATGATAAATAAATGTACTTCGCAATTTTTTTCTGCTGATGTAGCACATTCTCCAACTATATAAAATGGTCAGTCTGAATCCAGACATGAACGGGACTGCTGTGTTCTTGCCTCTCCGGGCACTTCGTCTTTTGTTTGCCACCCCATACCGAAAGCGCAGAAGTAAGTAATTTCTTGGAAACTTCTGCTTGTTTTCATGCCTGCAGGGTTTGCATCGCACTCCCGCGGACTGCCTGCTAATGGGGCTTGATTAAATCATTTAATTTTCCGTTTGGACCTGCGTCATTCTGTGCTATAGGCTGCTCACGGTTAGCTGAGCACTTTTGAAAGCCCTGCTTTATATCTACTTCCAAGCACATTGTGTATTCTTCCGCCATATATACAATTAACATCGCTTTATTCACGCACCAGTCAAGTGAAACTCTAAAATTACTTTTAAAAATAAATAAATACTGACAAATTTGCTAATTCTCACACTTATATCAATTTAAAAAATTGAATGCAAAAGAAATAATTTAAATATTATGTTTATCTGACCATTTTAATTCGGCGGTACGAGATATTTTCCCTCCGTTGTTACCAACTGTACTGGGCGCATTGCAGTTAGTGTGTCCGTGAAAAAATACAGTATGCCGCTAGGGGCAGTGACATTTTTCAAAGGTCTATTTCAAAAGTGCTGAATTAACCGTGAACGGCCTTTACCAAGTATGCAACCAGCAGGCTTCAGTGCCAGATTCGTGTGATGTGTTGTATGTATCCTATTCGTACAACCATAACAAATGTGTACACTTAATATGTGCGTACGCTGTTTTTGAACATCGTCTGTTTCATGAAAACTGTATGTGTTTACACTCTCTCCCAACTTTCCCTAGTCACGTGAATCACTTTTTCACTTCGGTACTGCTCTCGAAGAGAAGGCGTATGGAGTGGCCTGAAACAACTCCATGTCCATTTACTTGTGTTTCGGGGAGGCTTATATTCCCGCTGTCGCAATAAACAACGTAACGTACTTTAAGCTCATCACACAATATGGCGTTGCAAGGGATTGCTACTGGTCGCACATCCAACGCCCTACACTCAACTATTTCAGAGTTTCGTACCCCTGCTGACCCTATTGGCCTACTCACCTATACTCCCTAAGACAAACCCATAACCGGATATTTCAAAAATGCTTTCATTAACTTGGAAAACGTTAAATGTGATACGAACCTCAGTCCCTTGCAAGCACTTCACATCAATCTGGATTATCTAGAACATCCACTAAAGTGCAATATTGGCTGCACTACAACTACAGCGAGAGAGTTATAAGCAGAGACGTGCAAAATTCGCGTTATTATTTGGGTACACGTTAAACTTTAAACAAGTGTACCTTTGCAATATGTTTGTCGTTAGACCGTGCTTTATTTAACACGCCCTGGGTAACTCTGAGCCAATAAATGAACTTTTCACAATATTGTGTCTTACAATCACGTGCAGTCAGTAATAAAGTGTGTTGCTTCACATCTTTGCAGCAGCCAATTGAAGAAACGACGCCGGCTCCAGTATACAGGATCATTCTAAAATCATGGGACAAACATTGAGGGGCGGTAGAGCTCACTAAAACAAACAATTATTGTATAGGAATATATGGGCGGAAGTGACGCGTTGAGGAAGAAACACAAAAACATAACACATTAACGGAAACATAAAATGTTCATTAGCAGCATACTTAACGAGTGATTCCGTACAGAAAATGTTAAAACAGTTGCTGGAAATGCATCCACCAACAGTCACGCATGCTTGGCGACCTCTACATGTGGCGTGATTGGTTGACAATGGTGGCGTGCGTGAAATACCCGGCGTATTTGAATCTGTTCGCCAATCACTCCACCGACGCTACCAAGCTTGCATTACTGTCGGTGGTAGCAATTTTGAGCAATTATTATAAACATTGCTGTAAAAAGGCATTTAGCGGCGACGTTATAAATAAACAATGTTTTGCATTTCATGTGTTATTTTTGTGTTTGTGCCTCAACGCGTCACTTCCACCCATATATTCCTGTACAATAATTGTTTGTTTTAGTGAGCTCTACCACCCCTCAATGTTTGTCCCGTGATTTTAGAATCATCCTGTATACAGTACTATGAAGTTCAGCCTGATTCCAAATAATAACGCAAATTTTGCATGTTTCTATAACGCGCGTGCGCGGCGACAGACAGCTGACACAATGAGTGTTGAGTTGAGATACTTCAGCAGACTCTTAATGGGAATCCCTAGTAAACAATATGAAATACTCCAGTCACGGCCAGCCGTCAGGAAGCTTTGTGGCGGTGATGGCAAATAGCTTAATCAAGCTTCGTGTGTGTCCTGTCTCCTGAGTTAAGCGGCAATCTGTTCAGAAAAGATAGCTACATCATTGTCGCTATATTTTCAAATACTGTTTTACAGAAGAATAAATATCGCAAACAGAGGGCTACTTAAAGCGACTTCAGCTGACTGTGAAACTTTTCAACGACTACATTTATATTTGAGTAACCAAATTTCTGAATGAACACTTAAATATCCACTTTCATTTGTGTCCTCACAAAAATATTTACATTGAAATATTTCACAACTTTTAGAATTACAATATAGACACAACTGTTTACAGTGGGGCCAATATGATGACTAGGGAGGGTGCCTAACCACAATATATTAAGAGCCGATGTTGCTGAAACGAGGTGGATATCGGTGGAAAAAAATGGCAGTGGAAGTAGAAGTACCTCGAGAAAACCCGCAAGCCAACGGCAACGTCCACCACGTTTCCCCGAAAATCCGGGTTAACCAGCCTGGAATAGAACCTTGTTCGCCTGGCAGGAGGCAAGTAATTTCACTATTACACTACCCCTCCGCCCCCTTTCCAACTGTGAGAGTAACCACAAAAAAAAAACAGAATATTCCATGTACTGTAGACGCATTATACCACATTACCAGCGATTGACAGTGTTTGATGGAGGCCATATTGTGGGTCTACATGGGGCTGTGTGGATGTATAGTGCTACTGCCAGGTATGTGGGTTTTCCCGACGTCACAGTCTCCCACACACGTTGTGAAGGTTCAGGTAGACCAAGAGAGCCAAGGGAACGGCGCCAAGAATATCGCAACCTCGTGACACTGGCGTCTGCCATCTACACGCAGCTAATGGACACTCTACAACATACCGCACCACGTCTGGGCTGGACTACGGGTTCTTCATCTTGTATGTAAGCTGCCAGATCAAGGAGAGCGACTTTGGTAGTGGCGCGGTAGCCAGGAGCCATGGAGTGATGACGAGTGGCATCGCATCGTGCTCGGCGATGAATGTCGGTTCTGGATTGCCATGTATGATCGTCGCGTGCAGGTATGGTGACGCCGAAGGAAGAGGACACATGCTGCCCCACATGACAGTTATGTTCCCCATCACTCATGTTAAAACAGCGCCACGCAGTGTATGGCAAAACAAACTCCCGCCCCCCTCTCTGCTAGTCTTTCTCTACCGACTAATAAAGAGCATGTTTCATACCTATCTGTCTCCTCTAATATTTTCTATTAATGCATGTAACAATTTTGAGTTATTTCCTGGCTATGCCGGTTTTTCCATCTCTTATTAGTTATAGGTTAACTCAGGGGGTAGTTCTGGGCACGACGCATGCCTCCTTACATGAATCCCCTCCCCTCTAGGCGTATGGGGCTCAGCCCTGAGACGCACTTAGTTCCCGCCCCTACCTCGGGCCTACACTTAACACTTACCATTAGGGTAGGTTAGGGAAAAAATTGGACTCATACTGCCAATAATGTGGAGACGCACACCGCACTATTCCTGGCATCATTGTACGGGGAGTCATATGTCATGAGTTCAGGTCACCTCTGGTAGTGATTCAGAAGACCCAGCAGTAACATTCGTGACATCCTCCGTCCTAATGTGTCACCCCTCACGAGACACCACCCACAGTTTCTCAGCAATAAAACCATCGTCTACACATTACACATATGCTCATGGAATGCCCACGTCATATTGAGTTACTCTTGTGGACAGCTAAAGTGCATCCAATCTGTCTCCGATAGTTCATGTGTGCTATCAGTTCGTACATGATCTGGGGCCGCGGTGGAGCAGCGGCTAGAGCGCTCGCCTCCCACCGTGACGTCACACGTTCGGTTTCCAGCGAGGTTGCTCCCAGATTTTCGCCAGGGGCACAACAACTGAAATTTTCAGGAGTGAAAATGCAGGAGCGTCAAATGCAAATTGTACAGTCGTATTTATTATCGTTACAGCTATTTGGTAAAACAAATAGCCTACTGTCGTGTACTCGTTTAGTTTTATTCAACTTTGCCAAACAGTTGCACGTTAACAAACTCTACTTCATCCACCGTTTGCTGGTAACAATGTAATACGAACAAATGATCCAGGTGCTCTTGACACATTGCAGTTCACAAATAATTTTTCACTTTCTTAAGCATAAAAAAGGACAGTTTTTTATAGCAGTTTACGAGACATGAGTAACCAGGAGCATGCAAATTAATTCTTAAGTATATGCGAACAAACAACGTATTTCATGTTGCATTCCTTTAAACTTTGATGCTACGGCTGCAGCAGTACTGGATATTGGTCATGCAACATTTCCAGCTAGCGACTTGACTTGATAATGTCAAAATTATATTCACTCAAAACTGCATATACTTCTTCACTTTATTTGCTAGGCAGGCGAAGGGATGCTTTTTCAAGTGTACATTATTTCCCGAATCCTAGTTGTTTGAAGATGTTCTCAGCTTCTCCTATCACACAACCCACAACTTCATTGTATATCTTTCTACACAAGTCTTTCGTTGTAGCAAACTACTTGGCTCCTGCAGGACTTATACGCTGGACGTGTTTAAGTACATGCTTGTTGGAAGGAAGTGAGGAAGAATGAGGTTAAATTCATTAATTGTTTACTTCATATTGGTAAGAAATTCATTGAAGATGTCTTTCGTACACTTTGCTGTCAGATATCCCAGTGTTGCAAGTACGTTTGTGTTTTGTACTTCAATACAACACTGAGTTTTTCTGTCTCATCAAAAACTGATAAACACACAAGGGACAAGAAATATGTTAATGCTTTTCAAATCCGGGTGAGATTTTGTGGATACTTCTTTTCAACTTCCTGCAATCTCTCCGAGGAACTCTAACGCGACTGGATACGATTCATAATGGTAGGGATATTTGTAATGCTTACGAAAAATTTCCCATGCAGTCTATTATTTGCCCCTCCTCCAAATACTCAAAAAGGGGGAAATATACCCTTGTCCCCTTCTATTGTTGCGCTCTTGACGATGCTCCTCGTCGGCGGGTTTTCTCGGGGATTTCCCCTTTCACCCGCTCTTGCATTTCGGCGCTGCTCAGTACTCACCTCGCTTCACCCTCAACGGCTCTCAATACCTCGCTGTTAAGAGCCGCCCAAATCTCTCCGCTCCACTAGTAAGTGAAATCCGACCCAGTGCCGAATAGCAGGATATGGAGTGCCAGTTACGACAGCTGTCGGTGGTCATGCCTCAGGAGAGGATACAACGGCTGTTTGACTCCCTTCCGAAACTGATTGGTGCATGTGTCCAAGTCTGAGCGTGTGCTACGCCCTACTGACTGGGACTAGCAGTATGCATGTACCACCAGCTCTGTTGTCTATACGTGTCCTGATATTGTAATCAATGCAATAAAGTAATATTGCCATTCAACGCGCGCAGTTTTATTTACAACACTTCTTCGAGGTGCTTAATTTTTGTCCATGACTGTACAGGATGTACCAAAAGTCTCGTTATCCCCCTCACCACTGTACAATAGGTGTCTCTTGGGTTGGCTTTTCGTTTGGCGTTTACGAAAGTTATTTCTTTTGTTTCTGATGATATTACATCTGAAGTACGATAGCCAATGAGTAGAATTACACCCTAGAGGAACGAATCGTCATGAGTACATGATCTCATGAACGACAGCACACCAGGAAGACAGTGAGAGAGATCCAAAACTATTTCAACATTAGGTTCAATAGGGCCGAAACCAACGGTCTTACGATGGGAAAAGAAACCGTCCAAAACTGGTTCCATTAAGGTGGGTCAGCCCCTGTCGAATTATTTTTATAGATTTTCCGCCACAAATTCGATTTCAGGACGCATTAACATTTTTGGCACGACAAAGCATGAATAATCACTTGTTTGATGTTCTTGAACTGTTACAGCTTCCCTGCATTTTATATTTTAATACGTGTAACAGCTGAGGTAAAATAATTGATTATTTTGTGAGAGCGACTACATAGGTCGTAATAGCTACGTTAATCAAACAGAACAGATTTCAGAAAATGCATTAAGTTATACCCTATGTCATGTCGCCCGAAAAAGTTAATCCAGAATCCACGTTTGCGGGTAGTAGCCGAAAATAGAAAAGTCCAAGATGGTGGGGCTTGATTCCCCTTAGACAGACCCCGCTCTGAAAGACCAACAACAAGCGCTGAAACATGTGCTGAAGTTGCCGCATCGGTTGAATGTTCACCGAAAAAGTAACTACGAAAGTTATCCCAAGAACTAAATGTTCCACTAACGACATTGATACGTCATATGACAGGTAATTTATACTGTAAAGCATACAGAGCCTCGTTCGTTAACGAGTTAAGCGATAATGACTTGGAGACTCGACGAGGAACGTCTCTTTCTGGAGTAAGGAGAATCCGCAGTTCTTTGAGGAAGTTGAAATGAATCCACCTCATGTGATGGTATGGACTGCACTGTCTGCTACGCATCTCGTTGGTCCATATTTTTTCGAACATCTTGAGAATCACGATACAGTAACGGTCAATCAAGTTACGTATCTCTCCGTGTTGCAAGACTGGTTTGTACCGCAATTGGAACGTTTGGGACTTCTTTGTCACATCTGGTTCCAACAGGATGGGGCGCCAGCGAATTTCGCAATGCGTGTAAGATAATACCTCAATAATGTGTTCAGAGACAAATGGATTGAAAGAGGATCACCAACTTTACCAGCACCTCTGCAATGGCGACTCTGAAGTCCAGAGCTGACATCCTGTGATAATGAGTTATGGGGGTACATTAAACAGCTCGTTGCCAAAATGCGGTACGAGACAACTGAAGAACTTAAACAAGCTGTTAGAAATGCATTTGCTGCCATCATACCAGCCATGTTACGGAGGATTTCACATCGTTCCTGGAGGAGAATAATTCTGTGCCATGAACACAGGGGTGTGCACACATATCCGGTGGAGTGGCCACCTATCACATTTATCATACAATTGCTGTTAACATGACATTTTCAGGTTTGTCTCCAATTCCGAGTGGTGTAATGGGACTTTTGGTACATCATGTATTCAGGTTTACTTCTTATCTGGCTAGGTATCATTCCAAAAACATGCTATAAAATGATTTTTCTTGTTAGTGCCACAAAACAAATTTTCTGACTCCTAATATGTGCTGTTTTTGTCTGCCTATAATGTATGTACACTGGAGAGCCAAAAAAAAACTGGTATAGGCATGCATGCGTCAATCAGAGTAACGCGATGCGGTCGGCAGCGCCTATATAAGACAACAAGCGTCTGGCAAAGTTGCTAGATCGGTTACTGCTGCTACAATGGCAGGTTATAAAGATTTAAGTGAGTTTGAACGTGGTGTTATAGACGGCTCACGAGAGATGGAACATAGCATCTGCAAAGTAGCGATAAAATTNAAATTTGGATTTTCGCGTACGACCATTTCACGAGTGTACCGTGAATATCGGGAATCCGGTAAAACATCAAATCTTCGACATCGCTGCGGCCGGAAAAAGATCGTGAACGAACGGGACAAACGACGACTGACGACAATCATTAAACGTGACAGACGTGCAACCCTTTCTCAAATTGGCGCATATTTCAATGCTAGGGCATCAACAAGTGACAGCGTGCGAACTAATTCAACGGATCATCATTGATATGCGCTTTCGGAGGCCCACTCGTGTACCGTTGTTGACTGCACGACGCAAAGCTTTACGCCTCGCCTGGGCCCGCTAACACCGTTATCGAAATGTTTATGACTGGAAACATGTTTTTTGGTCTGATGAGTCTCGTTTCCAATTGTATCGGGCGGATGGACGTGTACGGGTATGGAGACATCCTCATGAATCCTTTGATCCTACATGTCAACAGGGGACTGTTCAAGCTGGTGGAGGCTCTGTCATGGTATGGGGCGTGTGCAGTTGGCGTGAAATGGGACCCCTGATACGTCTAGATACGACTCTGACAGGTTACAGACACGTAAGCATCCTGTCCGATCACCTGCACCCATTTATGTCCATTGTGCATTCCGACGGACGTGGACAATTCCAGCAGGACAATGCGACACCCCCCAAGTCGAGAGTTCCACTGGCCACCTAAATCACCAGACATGAACATTATTGAGCATATCTGGGATGCCTTGCAACGTGCTGTTCAGAAGAGATCTCCACCGCCTTGCACTCCTATGGATTTGTGAACTGCCCTGCAGGATTCATGGTGTGAATTGCCTCTTGCATACCTCCAGACATTAGTCGAGTCCATGCCACGTCGTCTTACGGCACTTCTGCGTGCTCGCGGGGGCCCTACACGATATTAGGCAGGAGTACCTGTTTTTTTGGCTCTTCAGTGTATGAAGTACATACATCTTACAACAGAGGTGTCAAACGTAAACCAGTGTATGGGTCATAAAAAAATTACTTACACAACTGAATGTGGTACAAGAATAATAGGCCTACATGTATGGGCAAAAACGCAAAAATTGACACTATACAATCGTTGAATTAGGAAAGAAAACACAGATATATCAATTACTACTATGAGTCTGGAATCTCTTCTTGGTTACCAAATTTGCAAAATCTGTTGAAATATCTTGGCTTGGAACAACTCTCATTGTACTTTTTTAGATGTTCGCATATGAACTGACTTCTTGGTTTTGATTCGTTCACTTTTAAGAGGGAAGAAAACTATTCACAAATATAATTTTGAAAATTAATTAACTGAATGACCGTTTTAATAAGTTGGGACCACACACATTTAAGACAGCAGCCGAGAGTTTGACATGTGTAATCAACAACGTATCCGGTGATATTTTACAAACATCTATCATAATGTGAATTGGAAATTTAGAAATACAAATATGTTAGCATTGTTCCACACGTCTCCAACAAATGACCTTACTGTCAAAGACTCCGCCTGTGCCCCCCATACGTTCAGTACAGTTGCAGGGAATCCGTTTATCTTCTGACTGTGGCAACAATTATTGCATGGAAATTTCCCGCTACGTATCTTGAACTAAGTTTTTATTTCCTTCGAACGCTTGGAAAATACATTCCCACTGCCACCATACACTTGAATTTAATTTTTTTTCATCTTCAAGAATCTTTTTAGAAGTTACTTTATTTTTTAAGATGGCGCTTACCAAACCTGACAAGATTAGTAAGGGCGGAAGAAAATTTGAACTTAAACTCTATGATGGAAGTCATAATGATTTTATTCCAAAGTTGAGGCATCACTCGTTTGCAAAACCACTGAGAAAAGCTAATTTCAAAAAGTTTTATTTTCTTAAGTTGCTTTTCTCCAATGTCACAGTTTCCAAGCATACCATCCATGTTCAGAACTTGACGAGAAACGAATTCTCGTCAACAGACTGAGGCTGTAAAATCATCGCGAATGAACCAGCTTCTAATCAAAAAGATAAAATACCTGCACTCACTGAACTTCACATAATTTCATGTCAAGGGATTGAAGGTTGCACGAAGACGGCGTCGCAGCTGTAGGAAAGCTGGACTGAAGTGCCCAGTTCAGTGATCTGTGAATACTGTAGTCGAGTAGCTGCATTTGTTTCTGTATATCGCCATTAAACCCCCTAAACCTTTTAAAGTGTATTAAAACACTATTTGGTAACTTATTTTCTAAAGGCATTTACAAGGTTTTCGTTATTGCAGTAAACCCTGCTGTTCATTACAATTAAAAATTTACTAACGATAAAGAAAAAAAAGACGAAAATTTTTTTTTTTATAATTTTTTATAGATTAATTTTTGCACTAATATGCTGTGCTCTAATTATAGGCACCATTTTATTTAAGGTAGTGTTTAAATACAAGATGGTAGAGGAATACATAATTTGTCGTAGAGATCACTATTAATAAAAGAATAACATTTATGTCGTTTTTAATTATTATGTTTATACCTTCACAGCCCGTCTGCTGAGTGAGCGTGCGCCGAAGAAGGATAGGAATTGTTGTAACTTCGTTCGCGAAAACGTTTGCTTGAAGTTATACGATAATTTTCCAGTTACTGTTTTCTCCAGTTCCTTACTTGTTTATCGTACATGGACAGTTTTCAGCTTGTTGGGTAACATATTCTTAGATAAACCACACTTCTCACTACATGAAACCCTTCGTTTACACCCAACAAGTAAAGAAAAAAAACTGTAAGCTTAAAAATTATATATATATATATATATATTTGTTATTGCAATATGAGTTTTGGATCTTTGGCGCGTATTATATTTAAGTTTGTGCTTTTCAGAAAAGGTGGAAGTTCATTTCTAATGCGGAAATCCAGCAAAATCTGTAATTAATGTCGCAATGTCTATAATAATATATGTACAAACGTTATAGGCTATTCTTGGTAAAGTGAGCACTTTTGAAAGCCGTCTGATTTGGAATATTAGTCAATAAATATATTTTATTTTTGCCTTAGTCTTTAATTTTACAATGCGGTGGAATACACAAACTATGTTTATTATTTGTACTGCAATATTTATTTATAAAGGTGGTTCAAGGATTAAAAAAAAATGGTTGAAAGGAAAAAGTATCTAGGGCCTGAAGAGTGCTCACTCAACAGCCTATATATAATCTGCAATCAATAGTTAGGCATGGCAAGTGTTCAGAGAATTGTAAAATCATGTCTTTTCAAAACCAAAAATAATTTGTATGTAAGGTATAAAATTATAAAATTTGCACACAGTGATGGCGCCCATAGGGGATCCATGACTCAGACTGCGTCATTGAAAATTTAGGGTTGTTTTGTGTTGGGAACAGAGAGAGAGAGAGAGAGAGAGAGGAGTAAATAGGACGGGAGGAACAAGAAAGAAACTGTTGGCCGTGAAGTAAGGGAAGTGGAACAAATTGTTTGTGTGTATGTAGACACATTTTGTGTGCAAATGAGTCTTCCTGACCCCCCTCCCCAGGCCTTTTCCAGTTCCACCACATTCTCTTATTTCCTCATATAGAACACCGTGATTTTTTAAAGGTGGACATTTTTAAGTTTTCCTAACGTGGCAGTATCACGTAGAATACTTTTTGTTTGAAACGGTTATATTTAAATGTAATGCATTGAGTGAGTGAAGAGATTTGGGCGGCTGTTAACAGCAAGGTCTTGAGAGCCGATGAGGGTGAAGCGAGGTGAGTATGGAGCAGCGACGGAATGCTTAGCGGAAAAAAAAAAACCCCCCGCCAACCAGCGGCATTGTCCGGTACGATTCCCACATGCAACTGATCCGGCCGGGGTGGGAGGCAAGAAGACTAACCGCTTAGCCACAATGACTCCTGAATGCATCGAAAACGGATTTCTTTAATAATGATTCCCAATTTAAACTCCATGACTGCAGGCGTGGTAGGCAGTTAGTAGTACGGACGTCATTACTATACATTTGTTGTTCGCGCGTTTTATATCCTGCGAATACGAATTTTTTCCAGAAAAAATAAAAACCAGTTTTTCAAATCTGTATAGTTTGGTGTATACCTTACTACGTTCCTTCAAAAAAAAAAAAACTAATTTTTAGTGTTTGTTTGCGCAGTTTCCTCAAGGTAGGCGAAAACAAACTAAACAGCTGTATTTACATCTTTGTGAAGGGGCACCGGAACTAGAGGGGAAAGGCGACAGCAGTGGGGCACCCCCCTCCCCGCAACCTACTCGATTTTAGCCGAGGGGGCAAGGAAGCATGCCCATTTGGCTGAAAATTTGGAATAAAGGACATTAAATTGTAGTTAGCGTATTTTATGTTTACAATCCTACACCGATAAAATATAAATAACACAGAACTTCCCTCATCCTACTTCCCTTTAATACTGCTTTTTCTCTTGAGTCAACGACTGTTCATTGACTGCCTTTACAGTTTGCAATCATTGACACCCCGCACCACTTCAATTACGCAAAAATGTTTCATCGCTCCTGTATGTGGGCTTTATTCGCGTATAATAAGTGTCACTGCCGCCTGTTTTCCCGTATCACTGTGCCTCGAACGCGCGGCACCTCCAAAAAGCTTGCCTCCATCTAAATTTCAAACGTTTTGCCACTCGCTGTTGGCCATATTTCGCCACTGTCGCGGACAGATGATGACTCACTGTAGGAAAGTCATTGGTTAAGCAAACGGAATGACGTACGCAGTTGTAAGGGGAATTGTAGAAGTACAGGGGAAGGAGGAGTAGAAGAGGGGTGAAATAGGAGTGAGTGTGGAAAGGGAAGAGAGCAGCAGAGGAAGGCCCGATAAACGGTATCGCTTCCCCGGTCACTCATCAGTTGAGTTTTGGAGCGCCTGCTGTTCGTCACGTACGTTTTCGTAGTGTTGTGATATTGGAATATTTTTGAAGTGTCTGGTAAGTGTGACTTTTCTTATGCGTTTGAAACACGCCCATTTTTCACTCTCTGTTCTTATGAATCATTTTCATTTAACTCGAAATCTTAAAACTCCGTATTGCAGCATTAAAATGGTATAGCAAGCTTATAGTTTTGAAACGCACAGTGTAAATTTTAAACTAGTGTAACTTGAGTAAAATAGTGTACAGATAATCTTATCTGTAACGGCTTGAAATCCCTTATGTTTACCAATATGGCGATGGCACATCACATTCAGACCTTTGCTGTTTGTCGACGTACGTTTCCGATGTTAATAGCAATTCGAAATTCCACCTTGGAAGAGGTTGGGATGATTGGCCACGAAATTTGCAGGACGAAAGGATTGTAATTCAACTGAAATATGAATGGGGAAAGTGAAACACGACGTAGCATTCGCGTGAAAGTGTTAGCCAAGGAATTTTGAGAGTTTGTCACTGGTATAACCTACCTGTAAATATTCAGCGGTATAAAATGAACTTGTGAAGTCTCCCAATTTTCGTCATTCTTAATTTATTTTTGCCATAATATAAGCTCATACATAGCCTTACCAATCCAATGGGCTCAATTATTTTCGTCGCAGATAAGTTTAGCGGCAGTCATTTTTTCTCTTGCAGAAAACAAACTTCCCGGTTTTCACACACACTGGATTACAAAAACGTAGGAAATAAAGCCATGCAAACCACGACAGCTAAATTCGTAAGCATAATCAGCATTTATAATATATTTTATAACGTAACCCAGGGGTTTCGATTTCAACGGTGGGGAAGTCCGCACTTTATCCCGGTCTTTTTTCTTGTGCTTTCCAGCAATATTTGCTGATTCCAATGTCATTTTCTGAAAAAGACAAGGTATATTCGGTTCCTCTCAAGGATAAGTGTGATACCGCGAGGCCGTGTCTTGGCTCAGAGAGCGCTCTCTCGTGCTCTCGCGACCACGTCATTACGGCGTTAGAGAGAACTCTCTCTGGGTGTCAATTCTTCGGAGAGAGCGAGAACCCATAAAGAGCACGAAGTTGTGTACTTGCGTGCGCACACTTTGACCACGCGCCATATTTGTTTACCTTGATGGCAATTATTCAGAATAAGGGCTTTTCTGAAAACAAAAGAAAAAATCGCGTTAAGTGGTATACTTCCACACTACTAATTACACATCACGAATTTACTACGGCCATTAACGTATTACCAATACAAACCACAAATACGATAATGGAGAGGGCTATGAAAATCAAAGAAATTGTGAGTTAAAATCACTAAAAACACACCCACAAAAAATACAAAAACACCTCAATTTAACATTTGGCCACTCAATTTCATAATTCGTGCCCACTTAACCTAGCGAATCTTTATTTTACATTTTTAATCTAACCTAGGATTTTAAGGTTTTTAATCTAACCTAGGATTGAAGGGTTTTAATCTAACCAACAATTTTAGTCTAATTTAGGATTATAAGGTTTTTAAAGTAACAGTAAAACACACCAGAAGTATATGAATTAACTCGCCTAGGTAGGCGGCAGGTACAATTCCATGGATATTAAACATGGCGTCCAATGTAAACAAAGCTGCCAAACTGCTCGTACTTTTACCTATTTTATTTAGTATGTTCTACTTATTTTACCATTATGCCCTCCTCAATATTAAAAAAGTAAGCGGTGCAGAACCCATTTGTTACTTTTGTGGGTCTACGACTTTTCCTTCAGAAAAGTCTTACTATGAACAATTGCCGGCGATAGTAGACAGCAGGCAGCAAACGAGGATAGATGAGGGGGAAACAGTATGTAGGGAACAGGCAGTGGTGGAAGGCAGAAAGCAGTATGTTGAGGCTTGTAGGAGAGGGATTAGCAAAGATCAGCAAGTAGGGAAAAATGGACAGTGGAGGGGAAAAAAGATGGCAAAGATTGCAAAGGGAAGGAATCAAGGGTGGTGCAGGAGGAGGCTGGTGGCAGGGATTAGGGAAGAGGTGAAGTAGACAAGGGGAGGTAGGTGGGTGGAAGGGACAGAAAGCAGGAAAGGGTTTCAGGTAATGAACCAGAGGTGGTTTTCCTAGGCAGCTCGATTATAAAGGGGGTGGAGTTGAGGGAAATAGGGAAAGGAAATGCATTTAAAGCCGTGTTTGGTGGTGCAACAATCGGGGATTTGAAGGAAAGAGTTTATAGTATGAGAGGTAGCAGGGTGGCAAATGTGGTTTTAATTCATGCGGGGGGAAATGACCTCGCTCGAAAGGTGTGGCAAGAGGTAGAGGGACCTCAGGGGGTTGCTAAGTACAGGAGAAGTTCCCAAGAGCCAGGACAGTAGTTAGTGGTGTGCTGGTTAGAAAGGGAATAACGTACAGGAAGGTAGTGGCAGCGAGTGAGGTTTATGTGAGGGTATGTAGGGATTTGGGGGCTACATTTTTAGACAGTAGGAAATGGGTAGGCTGAGAAAGTGTAGGAAGGGACCAGGTACACCTGACAGAGCAGGAAAAGAGGATCCCAGGGTATCTGCTAGGCAGGGAAGCAGATGGCTGTATGGAGAGGGTCAGGGCTGAGCAAAGAGTGTTTAAATAGCAACCAAGGAGGGACAAGGTAACAGAAGTAGAGCAAAATGGAGAGGTAAGCACTGATAAGGCCACAGAGGCAGAGAGAGGAGGTAAGCAAAGTGGGAGGGTAATGCAGCATGTTAGCATAAAGGTGATGGTGGTGAACTGTAGGAGTGTGTACAGCAAGCCGGAGGGCTTCTGGGGTAAGGTTGAAGGATACGGGGCGGACATAGTGGTAGTTGTGGATACTTGGCTGAGTGAGGAAGTGCTTGATATTGAATTTGGGCTAGAAAAGTTCACCATCTTCACAAGAGACAGGGATGGGAAAGGTGGGGGAATAAAGGTGTGTGTAAGGGAGGGGCTGAAAGGTTCAGTAGAATGGATTAGTGAAGATGTTGAGGTGATGGAAATTAAATTAAGTGGGGGTAGTAGTAGGAGGATTACTTTGCGGGCAGCGTATAGGCTACCAGGACAGGAATGGCAGGCAATTGAGTTGATCAAGGAGAGTGTTGATAAACTAAAGAACTGGCAGTGGGTTGTTGTAGCAGGAAATCTGAATATGCCAGGTGCGAGATGGTTAGAGGGTGCAGAAGGGATGGGCAGCATAGCATGACTCGGAGAATGCAGTGCTGTTGGTCAACAGAGGCTTGACCCAAGTAGTAGAAATTTCCATGAGATGGAATGAAGAGGGTGTTGGGTCAGTGCTAGATGTGGTGTTGGTCAGACCTGGGAATGCTGTAGTTGGTGCAGTAGTATTGGATGGGATAAGCGATCATGATATTCCTGTTTTGGAAATTGCGCTTGGCAGGATGAGGGAAGAGCAAATGGCAGATAGGTTGGTGTGGCAGTTTGGGAGATAAGATGGCAGAAATCTTCCCGAGGGATAGGTTTGAATTGTGGTCTACGGAGGAAAGTATGGAAGAATTTAGAAGAATTGAGGTTATTTTGGAGAAATTTTTACTAAAGAAAAGGTTATGGTCTGAGGGAGATCCATCATATTATGGACAGGAAATTCAGAAAATGAAGAGGAAGGGATTAGAGGAAAAATAAAATTGTTTGCAGATGATTGTGTATTGTATGCAGAGGTGGAAGAGGGAAAACTTGCAGGCAGATATTGACAGGTTAGGGTTGTGAACCATGGAGAATAAAATTAAGATAAATGTAAGAAAAACTAAGGTAGTGAGTTTTTCAAGGAAGAAGGTGATAAGGACATTTGCAGATGGGAGGGGCAGGAGATAGAAGCAGCAGAATATAAGTATCTAGGGATTGTATTGCAGGGATGCCTCAAATGGAAAAAACGGGTATAGAGGGTGGTTGCAAAGGGAAGAAGGGCTTTGGGTATGTTGGGAAGGATGCTGAAGGGAGTCCGCTGTGCGGTGAAGGCATTTGGCACAATGATATGGCTGATGTTAGAATATGCGGCAGCAGTATGGGATCCGTAGGTGGAGGTGAGAGCTGGAGAAGGTGCAAAGAAGGGCAGCAAGATGGGTGAAGGTAGGGGCAGGATGGTGAGGATGAAGAACTATAGGCCATCAGTGATTATGAAATAAATAGGGTGGAGCTCGTTGGACCGGAGGAAAGTAGAAAGACTGGTCAGGATGTACAGGATGGTGAATGGAGAGGGAGGGTGGTGAAGGTTACAGGAGAGAGGGTGGGGAAGGTTGTTGCCAGCTAAGTAAGGGGGTGTTTAGAGGGAGAGGAAACAACAGTGAGAAGCTTCAGAGAGAGTGGAGGAGAACGGAGCAGGGTAGGCAGTCTGTGTGTTATAATAATTATAATATACAATATATTGTTAATATTGCAGATTTCGCAATAGTAATTCAGTCAATAAAATATTTCTAACATTGTTGTAAAGCAAAAAATATGTCTTCATGTTGGAGGTTAGACTTGAAAAGTACAAGGCTATCACAGAGGGTATGAGAATGAGCAGCAAGTGAACATGGTGTGGTCAATCCATCTCGAGTGGCCTGGGAGAAAAAATATTTTTGTTGATTTAAAAAAAAATTTATCTCTTATATGTGATAACTCTTATGTGTTGGTAGTTAAAAAAAGAGATTTTTATTACTCTACATTCACTTGTTCAGGAATGGTAACCGCTTTTATTTCATGCAGTGCACCAGTGTTGTCATTGGAGAGGTTTGAGGCCGTAATTTTTTTTTCAAGCACCTATTTTAGTAATTTTTATAAAAAATTAATTGAACCTTGGTACTTGTCCCTATTTTTAAATAGTCCCACAAAAATGCAATTTTGCCAAAAAATTTTTTTTGCAATATTTATGCTTAAATAACTTTGGTTGCGCAGCAGATAAAATTTTGGATTTTGCACACAATAAAGTTTTATATGGTAGCAAACTCCAGCAAAAATTTTGAGTTTGATTTTGTACTAAAAGCAGAGTTACACCAGGTTCAAAACTTTGAACAACATATGTAAATGTGTGCATATGATCATAACAAACCAGGATTAGAGGTGCTTAACTTTGTTTACAATATCTTCAGTCTACATAAAACTTGCTTTAGTACAGCATCCAGTAAATGAAATGTAATTTGAACAGCCCTGTATGTTGGACAGAACTGGTAATCAGTTAACTTGTGGCTGTATTTGTATCAGTATCATTATGGTTGTGTGTTCTAAAACTAGTTTGTCTGCACTTTCCCATCCCTTCATCATTCATTCCATTCCACCCACCCCCAAATATACTGCATGTGCAGAGTGGACTTCTCTTCACCCTCTCCGGTTAGTTACTTCCTGACTGTTGCACAGTATTAGTTCTCACGTTACACACACATCTTGATTGATTCCCAGTGTTTTATAGGTGCCTATATTGAAGAACAGTATCACAATAATGTTTATAGTGGTGAAAAAAGCTTGCATGCTAACCTTGTACCAGGTAAATCTCTGTCCCAATAGTTACTCTAAAGTATTTGTGTTCAAAAGTAAAGGTAGTGAAAACATGACTGAAGATGAAACATTTCTCTGCCCTTGTAAATAATTTTGGCAAAGTAGATGCTTTGTGCAGTTTGTTAAATTTATCACTTTCTTCATTAAACATAAGAAAATTTAGTTATGATGCTGTAAAAGCTGAAGTTGGCATTGTGTGTGAAACAATATCGAAAAATTTAGACACATTGTTTGATTCGAGTATAGACAAAGATGATGATGATGATAAATTCTCAGACATTGTGTTAAGAGTACAATTAACTAATTGATAAGATGCAGAATAAATTTTTATTGGTTGTCAAAGTAAAGTAA
The DNA here is from genome assembly GCA_002778355.1 of Clitarchus hookeri. Taxonomy (NCBI): domain Eukaryota; kingdom Metazoa; phylum Arthropoda; class Insecta; order Phasmatodea; family Phasmatidae; genus Clitarchus; species Clitarchus hookeri. The sequence goes on along the minus strand of NQII01001911.1, from coordinate 95,120 downwards.
AAATCCTCAGCTTACTTTTTGGCTCGTGGTCTCGTATAAAGATTAAATCATAATTTAAATGTTTCAGATTGCCTTGTTAAACTAACCACACAACTATTCAAAGAGCAAGGTATTCTCCCTGAGTTAGGAAAAGGGAGAGGCCATGGAATTTCAGAGGAGATTGTGAAAACAGTGATTTTTTATGATGTGTGTTAGACCATGTTCTGGCAAAAAAGATTGTGTATTGGTTGAAATAGGTGATTCAAAAGTGCACAAGCAGAAGTGTTTAATGCTGATTCATTTAAATGAGCTTTTTATTGCATTTAAAGACAAATATCCTACTTGTAAAATAGGAAGATCAAAATTTGTGACATGAAGCCTAAGTGGTGCATCCTAGCAGAGGCTGCTGGAACCCACACAGTTTGTGTATAGCATCAAAACTTATATAGCCATTAAAATTATGTAACGTAAAATTGGGCCATATGTAAATTTCAATAATTTACTTATTTGTGTATTTGCAAGACATTAGGATTTCCACATATTTTATTTTCCATTGGCACATTAATCATGTTAATTGGTATGTAGTGTCACTGCTCATTAAAAAATTTTTTTATCTTAAACACAATTGTCTTTCCAGTCTGTTATTTTTGTAATGTGTTTAGAAGGCCCTTGTATATGAGCAGTTATTGATCCATTGCCATGGTAACTAAGTGACATGTTGAGAAATTCTGCCTCTAGCTCTCTTGTGATTGGTCAGTTGTTGACACTAGTTCGAACCTGAAAACGGGCCATCTCGGAGACGGATGGGCAAGTTGAAGGAAGAAGTAGGCGTGTTTCGGTCGCCGCTCACGTATATTTTCAGGAATTAGTCCAAACTATTGCATGTCCTAATATGTGCAGGGGACTGTAATGGAACTAAAGGTTCAAGAGCCTGAATAGGGAAGCCAGCGATGAGAGGTCCTGCCGCATCCAGGGAGACACGACAGCAGACGACTAGATCAACGGGAGCGTATAGAACTCGGAGAATTCTTAGTTTTTAAAATTATGTACAGCTAAGTTTGAAAACTATTTCACTAAGAAGCAGACACAAAATTATTATTCTATGAAGTTGAACAGACTCATATTTAATTTAACCACTGGCAACTTGGAAATAAGAGCAACACTCTTCAAACACAGTAGTCTTGGAGCCGAGACGTAAAAAGAATTTATTTTCCGGAAAGTTAGAATTTTTTTTTAGTGCAAAACCTAAAGTAAAATGGAACGCTACAGTCACGAGAGGCTAGTGTTGCAGAGACCACACATAACATCTAGTCTGCAAATTTATTACTTTATTCCTGTCATATTTCATGTGATTGAAAGAAAACTAATTAAATTGCACATTTTTCTGGCCAGGTCTCTGCTGAGTAATTATTTCAAGCAGCAGTAGATATTTTCCTAGCAATAATTTTGGTGGTTCTGCATTTGATTTTTTTTTTTGTGTTATTTGAGAGTTTTTCTGTCACACAATTAAGTTCTTTACATCTGTGTTACACTGTCTCTCGCTACAGGGACCTAATTATCTGTGCTAAAATTTGTGTTCCAAAACTGAAATTCTTTATATCGGCGAGTGTTAAGTTTGAAATTAAATTTTAGACGTAAGGAAACATGATAGACAAATTATGTTTGCATAAAAATTGTGATGTAAAATGTGCCTATATAGGCTTAACAGTTTTTGTTTGTCATTCCTGTGACAAACCATAACTGAAATATGAATTTTTTTGCAAACCTCTACGAATGCCAAAAATGGTGCACTGCATGAAAAAAATGTGGTCAACTATTCTTACAGGTAAATGTAAAATAATAATAGTTTTTTTTAACTACCAAGAATCCACAAATTATTTTTTTCTTTGCCACTTGAGATGGATTGATGTGGAGAAGTTTTTGTTCCTTCAATAGAGCTGTTTAGAGTATGGGAAAATATTAACTTCAAATTTTGCAAACGGTTGCAGTGTCAAATATAGTGCGTGGCTGGTACCTTGAAGATGGGATTTTTCAAGAACTTAACACTTCCTCTTGCCGAGTAGTTTCCTGTGCTCTGCCCATTCCAAGGTAGCACATTGTATCGCTCTGCCTGTCCGTACACTTGAAGGTATTGGTTGTGGTGTCGACCACACACATGCATCGTGTGTGGTCGGTTGTAGGAATAATGCCCCATAAGCATCCACATTGTAAAGGCAGTGTTAAATTAATTACATAAATTGTAATGAAGGGAATCATTTTTGTGTTTAAATATTTTAAATCACCTCTCTTCTGTCTGCTCTGTAGAGGCTGTCTATTTGAACACATGGTGGCACTTCAGCCCGACCCACTGTTTGTCATCTTTCATACAGATGGTTGCTTTGCATCTTTACCCAGAAACTAAACTCCAAGCTGCGAGCACATCGCCGCATGCACACAGAGTATTTGAATATAAAAGAGCATTTATGGATGCAAATAGTAGTATTTTAAATTTCTTTGCCCTTGAAAATTAAAGTGAACTATTTTCTGCCACAACTGTGTTGTGAACCGACCAGCCAGCGAACGGATTGGCTTTGACTTTATAGTTGGAAGGTAAATCTCTTTGCTCTCCTGTGAGTGGACAAAGTATATAGGCTTTACAATTCAGGTTGCCACTGTGGTTAAGAGTGCGCACCTCCCACCAAGGCGAACTGGGCTCAATTCCTGGTGGGATCACTACTGGATGTTTGCACGTGTGAATTAATGGCAGGTTTTCTCATGATCTTCCATTTCCCCTGCCCTCACATTGCGACGCTGCTCCATACACTCCTCACTTCACCCTCATATGCTCTTGAGACCCTTATGCTAGACACGCCCAACCTCTCTGCTCCATTGCAATTTAGAAAAGTGAACTTATCCATGTTAATGTTGTCTCCCTCTTTCTTTGAGAAGTGCCACTTTTTTAATATGAAAGACATGCTTGTTGTAATTTCGATTTTTTTTTTTGTCTTTTTAAGAATACTGGTAATTCTCAGTTTCCCACAAACAAAGTAATTTTCATGTGTACTGTAACTAGGTCTGATAAAATGTATTTCATGTCCAGTTTTAGTGACATTGTGTTTCTTTACACGATACTATAAATAATTAACACTTCAGGAAGCATTACACACATTGGAGACTTCCCTTGTAGAGAAAGACTTTCTACTGGAGTAATCAGGTCTGAATGTGAGGGTCTTTACTTTCTAATTCTAAGTGTGTTCAACTGGTGTAATAGCTAGGACACTGTTATGTAATTTATAAAAATTTCCAATTATTACTTTTATGTCGATTACCTTGTTCTCAAAATTTTTTGCTGAAATTAAAATAGTAAACTGTAATAAAGAAATTATTGCCTAAATTTTTTTTTTGGAATAAAGTATTTAATTTCTAAATTTGGTATATGGGCTGTGTACTCTGTGTAACTATGCATACCACATGAAATATCACAAATATAATGGAGTCATTCCATGCGACATAACACTTAAACAATTTTTTGTTTACAGTAACTATGGCAACAGGAAAGTCTGTAAACGGAAAAAAAAATAAAGGTGTTATCCCCCCATTTTTATTTAAAATCTTTCAAATATGGGAAATTTTCAAAATTTGTGAAAGTCAACTTACTGTAACTTCCATGGGGGAAAAAGAGAATATATTTATTACCTTTGCACTATACAGAGTTCTCCTGGAGTAAAACATATTAACATTTTATGAAGGCGATCTGCAAAATAGTTTAAATATTTTTTCCGAAAGTTGAGCATGTTGCACATGGGGTTCATTGACGTAGATGTTAAAATTATTCTTTTATTTTGATTATTGGCTAAGAAGTACCTTATAAAGATGTTATAATAAATATTGAAAGGGTGATTGGGAGAAAAGAGGGTGGACATCTGGGAATGTGTTTTTGTGCTACAGGTCTATAGGCAGTTATTTTTAGGAATGGATTCAAGATTAAAAATACTCAATTGCAATGTATGGCAGTTAGGGGTAAAATTGCTACTGGTAAAGAACGTAAATTAAATATTTTCCATAAGGGTATGACAGAAGCATGCGTGCAGTATGGAAAAGGGAAGGCAGTGAGGCCAGCTGACATAATTTCTGCTGCTTGTGCAAATAAGTGTGAGTTATCCACAACTGTACTGTTGAGATAAAAAAAAGTTATGGGGCAAAACGGGAGATTCCCGAGAGAACCAGCAGACTAGCAGCATAGTCTGGCATTCCCACATGCAAAAATCTGGGAGCGACCTCGCCGGGAATTGAACCCGGTTTGCTTAGGTGGGAGGAGAGTAGTCTGACCACTACACCACCGTGGTCCCACAAGGCATGGAAATACCACAGAGTAGATAAGCGCACAAAAAAAAATGGCGTGGCCGTTCCTTCATATTGACGTACCCATTCTCTGACTGCGAAAGGCTCTAGATACAGGCCTTGAGTCTGTTTAAAAGTCTCCCTTTGGCTGGCCTCTCAGCTGGCGAGTAGGTTTACCAGGCACTGATTGGCGAATGGCATTACAACATGTTACTGGCCAGTGATGCCATTTTACTGGTGTATATGGTTAAGAGTTCGTGGTATGTGGCTGTTTCGCCTCTGTATTCATAATTTATCTTATTCTACACTGGCGTATGTTTTCTCAGGGTACTCCCGGATACGTACCACCCTGAGTTGAAAGGAAGTTTGTCAGTAACTTTGAAAAGGTTTAGAGATTACAATAATGAGAACCAGACAATTTTAAGTCTTAGGTTATGGGAAGTTAATGTTCAGACAATCTGAGAGTATTATAAGAAGTACTTTCATCTCTTTAGATAAAATTGCTGTGATCCATAAAAATTCACAAAGTGATAACCAAGGGACTTAAAAGAAATAACATTCAAGTTTGCTGTTAAAAATGAACCCATTAAAAATTTTGTAGCACCATCATTCCAGACTTTTATGGTAATTTAAAAGTTTTAAAATAAATTTTAAAAGAAGTATTTATTTGGTGCAAGCCAGAAATTAAACAATTAGAAACTTGTGGAAGAGGGGGAGGAGGTCAAGCAGAACACGTGTTAAAATTGATCTGTTTAACATTACATTGTACACAATTTATTTCCATGTCAGGAGTTCTTCTAAATGTGTTGGGCAGTCTTTTGCTACTGAAACGTTGACCTGCAGTTCTTGAAACTAATAAATTCCATTTACTAGCATCAATTATATTCATTAAGGTAGTTGTCTAGTATTTGTGTGAGCAAGGTAAAAGTTGTTGAAGCGCTATGGGTGATGCTGACCAGCGTATGTAAAGCATCATTGACTCCATGCACAAGCCACTGAACTAGCGCAGTCTTTACATCTGCGACTCTCCTGAAAGTGACTTTAAACTGTGACCTTATAATTTTGTTGAATGCGACTGTAACAAAATCCAATGCACGCCTCTTATCGTAGTTTTGTATCTGGTTCATTTATTTTGAGATGTTAGCTGCTTGAAAAAGTAATTTTTAGCAAAGTTGAGTGGGATGAAGATGTTTATAGTGTGCATAATGCCTTGAAAGTACCATTCAGTCGTAATTTGAAATGTACTTTCTTTTCATAGGTAAACATATCTGAGGTAGTTTAATAGTTCAGTCACACATTTGCAAACCTACTGCAACAAATTTAATGTGCCAGATTACACATGGTTCACTTTCTTGTAAAAGGTGTGCACCTTTCTTGTTAGTCAACTTGCATCGTGTGACTGGCCGTCTTCTTTGCAAGTGGCTTGCATGCTAGCTAGAATCATTTAGAGGCTATTCTATTTTTTGTTAACCTTCTTGGGCAAGTTGCTTGTTTACATTTTCGTTTTATACATTAATGTGGTTCCCGTACATTTATTTATGCTTATATTGTTAATTTGAGAGTAGAAAACAGATTTTAATTCTGTGTTAGTGATTTGTTAGGTTTGTAAAACCTTTGTGTTGTGGTGGAAATGAGTGACTGGCTGCTGCAACATTCAAGTATTACTACTGTGTACAGTATGTACCTATATGGGACGTGATTACAAGAGGGTGTTCATCTTGTTCACAAAAGATGTCTATCTCTATCAGGCTTAGCACTTATACTTGGTAAGAGTGAATGGTACAGACTTATGTACTTTGCTTTCAACATTCTTGAAAGTGTAAACTTAGAATTACAATAATGTTATAAATTGTAGCCTTTTGCAAACTACTAAAGATTTATATCTATACTGTTCGGACTTCGCATGAACATACGGTTTTGAACGTATCTGCTAACATCCAGCCTTAGATTACAACAAATTATAATCTTTGACTAGAAATGGAGGAAAATTGGTTGAATTTGTCTATGGTGTGGCGAGTGTTTGTACTCCAGGTTGATGAAGTGTTGTTACACTTAATGTAAACCTGAGTTTTTTATATATTGGTGTTTCCCAAATTTTGTCTGCAGAAACTCTACACACAAATGTAATTTTACAAAAATTGAAGGAATGATTATGCATGCTGTCACCAGTCTTAATTACTCTCATATAAAAAGTTATAATTTTATCATTAAAGCTGGATTTAAAATGTGTGGCTTGCTGTTGTGTGCATGTGTAATTTTTGGGCAAATTACCTTTGTGAAACTATAACCTCAGTTATAATTGTCTATGTATATGTGAAGTCGTGTAGCTTTTGTATACCCCCTTCCCCTTTGACAATTCCTGATATTCATAGGTCTGTTAGTTAAAAGACAATGCTTGATCAATTTTTTGAGTTCTGACTCTTTATGGCTTGGCTGAAGATTTCTGGACTAAGTATAAATTAAACTATATTTCTTGGTTGTTAGCCCTTGTAATTTATCTTGCCACTTTTATGTAAGAAAATATTTCTGGCTGTGAAATTAGTTTTGAAGAATCAACTGAGCTTTGTATTATGCCATTGAACCAGAAACATTTTTTTACAAAATAAAAATGTAAGTTGTGCTGGGAATCTTGTTATAGAAAGATGGTTTTTTTTTCTTAGTTTTACTTGTGTGCTGTTTCCAGCGCATGTATAGGAAGATGACAGCGGAGACAGCAGCCCTGAACAGCCAGTCAATGGCCCTGCCACACCTGCAGTGTGTGGACCGCGTGTGGAAGCTACCGGTGATGGAGCTGGCTTGGAACCAGTCGTCGGGTCTGTACAGCAAGGTGAAGGGCTACAACGGGGTGATCAACTGGACGTTGTCGGCCGCCGAGGCGTCCTTCCTGCGGGCGCTGCAGCAGGCGTCTCCCATAGCCAAGAAGCTGGAGCAGCCGCTGAGCACGGTCGACCAGACCTTGTGCAAGGGCCTCGACATCTTTGAGGAGAAGCTGCCCATCGTGAAGGAGCAGCCGGAGCAGGTATGTTTCGTGGCTTGTCTTGGTGCTCCTGGGCTCGTCTCGCTAGTGTTCGCCCTGCTGTACTGAGTGGGCATTTACTTGTCCAGGGGTCACCGTGGTGTAGTGGTCATGCTTGCTACTCTCCTCTCACCAAGGAGAAAACTATGCTTGATTTCAGACGGGGCCATCCAGAGTTTTGCATGTGGGAAATTTAATGAATCTTGCTGTTCGTGGTGGGATTTCTTAGGGTATTTAAATTTCTACTGTTCTTGCATTATGCAGTTGCTCTTACCTCATCTCATTTCACCCTCACCAGTACTCGAAATCTCAATGTTAAGTACCTTCCAAAACCTCATAGTAACTCGACTTGTCAACATTTGTCATTGTAACAAATCATTAACTGTTGTGACTGGGAATCAGTGTTACATGGGCCAGGACACCTAAGTCTGGGGAAGTAGTTTTACAGGCTTAGTAAATCTGCTAATCTAACGTTTATCAATTACCATATTATTTATTTAAAATTAGTAAAATAAGTGCTTATTGGAACTAATGAATTCTTAAAGGAAAAGGGAAAAATTGCTTCTGCATGTTTAAATTATGCATGCCAAATATTCCTTATACAAACATTTTTAATATGAGAATGCTATATTGGTTATAGGCTTAAGTGTTTCAGCATTGCCAACACTTAGTACAGCATCTTACTTTATTACCATTTTATTTTTAAAAGTGTTCTTTTTCAAAAGTTTGTCTCGATTTTGTATATTCAGTTTATTTGCAGAAGTGTGACCACAAAGGCACAGATAAGCAGGCCCCTTACATTGTCGTTTAATTATGGAACATTTACTATTGCAGTCATTATCTAAAAGATAATTTCAATTGGTATTGTGTATGTATTGCTGCTGTTGCACCAAATTTTACAGCATTGAAAACCAAGAATGAAGCGCACACTAATGCAAAATACAATAAGATTATTAAAACAATGTTTGTAGTAGGTCTATGATAGTGCACTGTACTGTGTAGTTAAATTTGCATTCAGTTATGCACATTAATGGAGTGTATTGCAATTAATAAAATATGATGCCAAAAAAATAGATTTATAAATTGTCAAATAGATATAGAAATGAAAAGATCAAATATGAAGATATTTTCAAAACTGTAGAACACACTGAAATCTGTACATATTTTGTAATAGGCATAATGCTGTAATGGTAAAACATTTAATGCTAAATGTAACTTGTAGGTATAGGTACTTGCTGGCACACATGTGAATTGTAGATTTGCAAAACCTGTTCAGATTATTTTCATTTTCGTATTCAGATTTACGAGACAGCTAAGACATTCGTGTCGTCAGCGCTGCAGCCAGCTCGCAACACAGTGTCAGTGGTGAAGGAGTACGGAACTACGAAAGCACTGTCCTTGAAGGATCTTAGTCTTGCCAAGGCCAACGAGGTGCTTGCCACCCACTACGGCACCATGGCACTGAATGGTTTCGACAACACAGCTGCAGTCGCTGAGAAGTACATTGACTACTACCTGCCGCCCGTCGAGGGAGAGTCGATAGAAACTGGTATGCCCATCCTTATAGAATGCACATACCGGCTTTATGGTAATCTGGATGTAAATATTGCTGAGATATCGGTAAATGTTTGAGTAAATGCAGAACTATGTATATAAAGGGTGTACAACACTAACTAGGAAGTGAATACGGGGTATCTGCCTTGTGCTGGAGTGGTACTTATTTTTTAACAAGTCATTTATAAGAAAGATGGCTGTAACAAAAAAGCTCTATGTTGGCTCTGCTAAAACTCCTTACCACTCGTAAAACAATTTAAGATCTCTTGCCAAAGGTGAGCTTAAGTTATGTTCAGTTTTGTGTGGTGAGACTCAGTCCAGTAGTACCTTGCTAAAACCACCTCTTATGGTTTCCAGAAATAAGGTTTACAGGTCTGTCGCTATAGATTTTTTTGGGCAGATTCTGTCTCGCCTCTTGATTCTTATATGTTGACACATGATGCTTCCTGCACATTATAATTGTTGACACCGCAACATCACATGCGTGTCACGTGCCACCACCCAGTCAACAGCAGCGGCGCCGCCTGGCCCGAACGCGAACGGGTGTAGGCCGAAGATTACTGAAGAGAACGAGGCATGCAGGAACCTTCCAACCGAGGGAAATATAACTCCGTGCGCCCAGTGGAAATGCCAGTTTAACACTTAGCTCGCCTTAGCACCAGTTGTGCTAGGGCTCTCTGCCACAGTCCTCCTAAGGACTTCCCCGAGACCTTCCAGTCTCCTACCATTTCTTCAGCCGATGACTCCTTCACCCAACACGTACACCACATGTGGTGCCCAGAGTCCCTTCATGATTACAAGCCACAATTAGGGTTCAGTTGTTTTCACAACTACTTAGTCCGCTATCGTCCGCTCTTCAAGTCTGGCTCCTCAAGCCAACAGGCCCTTTCGCCTGTCTAGCTCGTAGACAGTCTGTTGCACATCTAGTGTGTGTCGAGGTAGGAGATAGTATTGGTCACAGTGTTTATATTCTACAGGGAATAAAACACTTAATCTAGCTAACTAATGTCTTTTCTTGCTCTGTATTGAGCCTGGTAAGAATCACCCTTGAAGGGAGCGGCAGGGGACTGCAAATTGGCAACAGTTTAAGACGAGGGTAGGACTGCGGGCAGACCCTAACCAGGACTGCACGTACGTCACACACAGAAAAAGTTTGACGGCCACCCATACTGTGGACCCAGTACGTAAAGGTACTTGTAGTGCGCAAGTACGGTAGAGCCCCAACCACTAGATTAGGGTTCCCGGAGCTGCCCACCCCACTGTTAAACTACTCAACCAGGAGTACTCTCCCCCCTTAGAAGTAGTCCCGTTCGACCCAGAGGACACCAGCGAGTCGCCCGCACCAGCCGACCACGTGTCGGCTAGTCAGTCAGCACCTTGGTCACTTGCAGGCGTCAGCAGAGCCAGCCTGCCTAGCTGTCCGCTCCGGCCGGAACCGAAGTCATTAAGCCAGGGCCAGCGACTGCCGAAAGGAAGCTACACCAGTGGTAAGGTAGCCTAAACCTGTATGTTATATGCCTGGAGGAATCTCCGCCCTCACGGATTTTGCTCAGTGTAGGCGCCGATGCATCCTAAGGGACCAGTAAAAGGCAGATGGATCATATTGCAGACGCCTCTACAGTAGTCCGCTCCCAACCTGCACAAGTGACCTGGCGCCGAAATATAAACGCCCCAGTCTTTTGCCCTGGCGGTCCCTCACCCTAGGCCGTCACGCGTCAAAGGGTTGAGGGGAAAGGTTTTCAGTGGCTTGCAATGTGGGGCTGTTGCTAGTTAAACTGCGTTAGATTAGCAGGACCAGGTCAGTGTGACCTGAGATTAAGAGAACGAGCCAAGCTAAGCAACCCAGTAACCAGATTAGACTTCAGGGAGTCTCAAAACACCCTGTGGTACGAACCAACTTAACTCCCACCATGTCCTAAGGAGGGGAGAACTTGATGAACCCAGTAGAGGCCGCTGCCATGGTAGACTAGTCCGGATAGAAAATATTATTGAAAGGTACTGACATGCCACATGCACAGACCTGGGGTAATACACACTAGAGTGCAGAGATGCAAAGTACTATGGATTGTCCGTAGTTTGTACGATTTACCCGACCTCGTTACGGAATTACAGATGCTGCTAAAATTAAAAAAAAATTATACGTTTTTTAGTTTGGCAAAAACTGTTTCTGCACGTTTGTTTTCCAAAGTATATTTGGGATAACAAGTGCTGAAATAAAATTATTGGCAGTAGGAAAATTTTAAATATTTACAAAATTTCTCATATTTGAGTTAAATAAATAATCAGCAGAATTGGTAAAGAAACTTATTATTTAAGCGTGCGTGGTAGTGAGAACATCTTTGTTCTGAGAAATTGATTACGGTAGTTGTAGCCAAATTGATTTTTGACAAGCAAGATTAAAGAGTATTGAACGAGATGCTGAGAGTAGACTCTTTAAAATTGTGTATTCTTATGTATGTTATGTGACTCGGCCCGTTTGTTGACAAATTTGTTTTAAAATGGATATCGTAAATTCTGACATCAAAAGTTTAAACTAAGACTTTGTGACTTTTAAAAAATTTTATGTACCAGATAAGTTTCTTAGGAAATTATACACAGAATACATTTGCTACTAGCACAAACTGCAATAACCTTGTGTTTACGAAAATCAGTGAATTACATACGATCCTGCATAATTATGTAGTTTTCATTATCGGCTGCAAAAAACTGTGAAATTGACGAGGATGAAAATTGCGTGTCTTCATATCCTGCTTTTATGTCAGCAAACACGATCAAACTCATTCAAGGTAGGCCTATTCAAAGAATTTGAAACTTCTTTCTTTTTGCACATGTTTATTACAATCAAATTGTTCCAAATGTAGCCTATCTCTGTACCGAAATATATACTTAATGTATATAAATGAAAGAACTTACTTCAACTATACTTCAAATTAAATATGCATAGACCTATTGCTGGCTGGAGCTTGTGGCAGAACATGCTGTTACTACAGACCATTTTTAACTATTAAAAAACAATTCAGAATAGTGCTTAAAGGATAAAAACAACAGCTGTAGTGAATGAGAATAAACATTCTTTAGTTTACATTTACTGTTTTTCTAGCGTTGTAAATTTGTATGATTTTGTTGAGAACGTAAAAGTGATAGTCAATACTGAAAATTAATGAAAACTATAAATAGCTTTCGCAAGTGTTTGGCACCTCTGTATAGTGCACCCACCACCTGGCACGTTATTACTATCGCTGCCTAGGATGGAACGACGTGTCGAGATTTACAGATGGTCTTGAATACCGCTGCAAAGCCTGCCGCTTGCAGTAAGCAACCAGATGCGTCTGGGTTAACTCTGAAGGGCGGGGCATTAACATTGTGCTTTGCTTAACATGCGCCCAGACCTTCCACCACACCTGTCTAGGCTGGCCTGATGAGAGAATTACGCTACCAGGGCTAGTTTACCACAGCGGAGTGTGTCGCCGGGCACAGATCTAGCAACCCAGGGCACCACGCTCCCAATACTGCTGCACAAAGCCCCAGTTAAATGGAATTAGTTGGTCGCCCAAGACTCAGTCGTGTTCACTGAGGAATGTGAGAGGGAATTCTGAGCTATTGGCACTCCAACCAAGCAATGGGTGACCTATGCCCATACAGATTTTGGGAAAAGCCCTCAAATGGTGGAATCGCTACAGGGAATTCATCAAGGAGGGGGAACAGCTGTGCAGCAGACTAGAGGCCCATTTTTCAGGGGAAGAGGTACTCTGCCAGTTGACCGTAGAGGTTTACAGCACTTACAAAACAGCTTAAGACTAGGCCGAAATATTCTAAACCTCAAATGTACAGACAACTTATGCCTCAAAGCAGTGACTGATGCATCTGCAACATAGCTAGGATGTTACTTCCTGACCTAAGGAACTTCCTTAAAGTTCCACACTCACGGACGATCAAATAGCATGTGGAACAAGCCAGAAAGACCTAGAGAAACAGTAAGGACCAAGCGGCATTACACAAAACCAGAAATTAAACCTCCAGTCACCCTCCAGACGTTGACTGAAGAACCCTACCCGTCCGATGCCCCTTAAATCACAGTGAAGCTGAAACAGCGAACTGCTGCGGCGATGCTGGATACAGCAGCCATGGGCAGTTTTATACAGAGCAGTCTGCTCACAGAAAACCAGTGAGCCAGTATCAGAACCGGAGGAAGGAAAGTACGCATAGTCCAACCTGACGCATAATAAAGGTGGAAGTGATGATCAAACTCCACTTTAGTATATGCAACTGGACACACCAGGCACAGTTTTTAGTGGCGTCCCACATCAGATCAGCTAGGAGATAATCCTCGGCCAACCCTGGCTGAAGCAGCTACAATAGATAATTATACGTGGGCAGCGCCACATCCAGCTTGGGGTCAAGACTCCATAACTATTAACTGGGACAATAAAAGAGTCTGCACCACACCTTCCCATGCCCAAGCTAAGAGGAAAGAACCCATCTGCCTCCAACAACTGCAGGTAGGGGTACTCCAGCAGAGCCCAAACCGGCCACGAAATCCTAGCAGGCGACCCCCGGGGGAAGTATGTGATAGAACCTCTACCTGGACCTACCTTTCGACAATGGAATACACTCTCCAAAAGGTACGCCTACAGCCGGCGAAAATCACCCCCAAGACAGACTAAGGTTCGCCGTAACCAGTTACCGCTGGAGGCCAGACACCTACAGGAGCCACGACCGCAGAAATGTATTGGCCGGCAAGGGGAGCTATGTCCATCCGGACTCTACCCAAGCCAGCTGGTCTCTGCTCTCATGGCGATCACCCCTGGACTACGAGCCCCGGCTAACACCGATACACTTGTGCTCCACAGAAGAAGCAGACGATCCCAGCAGTGACGCAGTACCGGACGGCGGTGCTGATCTGTCTCGTATAGATGAAGCAGGAGTGCCCAAACCTGCAGGCGATGTCTGGCCATTGCCTCCACTGACCACAGTAGCCAAAGAAGCAAATGAGCCCAGCCAGATAGCAGAACCGGAGGAACGTGGCCCTGCAGGTGAGGTATGGGCAGGTATTGAACCAGTACCTTGGCTTTACCAGGGCGAAACTGCCACTTCAGACAGAAGTGCTGAACCCCAGAGGTGAGAACTACCACCACACGCCTGCCACATCAACTTTAAAAACCAAAGTGGCAGGTACATAAAGCCGTTACGTAATTCCCTTCGCAATCCTTAACAGAGAAAGAAATTTTAAAACAATTGAATGAAATAAAAGGAATCTCTTCTTGCAATATATCAGTTACGATAACTTACATAATCTATTCTTGAAAGCTTCCTGTGGAATGTACAGAGATAGCAGCACGTTAATGTTGGTTCTTTGGTACCAAATGTTGCAGTCGTTATAATGGACACTTTGCCAGAGCTTACGTTCAAGTAGAAAATTTACTATTTTTAAAGATGATAATGTGTATTTAAGGAGAAAACCAAAAAACTGTTTTACCAACTTATGTGCTGTATTGCTGGATAAAGCACCTCCCACTAGTTCATAAAACTCGTGCAAAATAGTTTAGAGTTTCTTAAATGTGAAAAAAAAAAAACTTTAAATAGTTTTGCATTTTAGCATTGCGTTTCACTTCGTAACTTGCCACTAACAAATACTGCTACAAAAAAAACTGTGACATCATAAGGAAAGACTATGGCAGTTTCATAATACTGCATTATTAAAGCCAGAGGATATACAATAAAAATATAATTAGCATGGAGTTACTAGAAAGAGATGAAATATGCAATTTTATGACTTTATATTTTTAAATAACATTTGTAAACACACAAACTTTTCACAAGTGATCATAATTTCACAACATTAAGCTGAGTTAGGAAAAAATATATCCTGTATAAATTAAATTGTGAAAAGTTAGAAACTGTAGAAGAAAATTAGAAAATGGGGGCCCCTCCCAACAAACCATTATATTCATTTAAAGTAAGTTTAAATTTCACTACTATTTTATATTGAAATTTAAATATTCTGCCAGTCCATTGTTTTTTTACATTGCAAAAAAATCTTTTACTTCATAACTTTAATAGTTTCTAAATTTCTTTGACCTTCATGTGATCTAATAAATTTTCGTCGTGCGACACAAAATTATGAAAACTAATTAGTTGTCTGAGGTAGATAGTAGTGGTTGAGTCAACTCATCCTAGATCATCCTGACATCACAAGAAACTGAACTGATGCCAGTATCGTCAACAGAAGTAAGGGTTAATTAACTTTTCCAGCACTCGGAGCATCGAAACACAAATCTAAGTGAAGAACCATAAGTAGAACGGAAAAAGAAACACTTTAAAAAATTGTAAAAAGAAAACACATTCACGATTTCATCGACTTATCACGAACATGATACATAGATACCAAAAAAAAATCTGCAGTCAAAAAACTTAACCCCAAATAAAGGCTCAAGTAGAAACCTACATGTAGTTGCTAATCACAAACTGCAGGTTGCCAACATACACACTTGTGGCCTAAGTTGTTCTAAGACTACATAGCATTTTGCAGTTGGCTATTCTACATAATAAAAAAAGGTGTGCACTGCAACTACATGTTCCTCAAAAGCACAAGTTCAGCTTCAACTGCAACAAAACATGTCTATCTATAAGAAAGAAGTAGGTGTGAGAGACCCTGCGATGATGGGTTCCTCGCGGAGAGATACATGAATTAGTAGGTCTCTGGTGGAGAGATTCTCTAAATTTTTGTTTGATAACCACCAATAGATGGCACTTATGCACAACTGTTGTGGATAATGCAAAGGGCACTTATTTTTTTCTGTAGAGGCACCCACAGACTGTGGATACAGTGGAAAATGTACAGTGCTGGGAAACTGTTCTGCAAGAGCTACGGCGCAGCAGGAATGAAATGCTGTACCAAATACGGTCACGCCAACATCCGGGTGTATTGTTACAAGCGGAGGAGTTCATGGCTACGGGTCGGTATAGAGACCTTCTTGCCTGCCTGTGCGGGCTAGGCGCATCAGAAAGTAAATTATAGAGCCCCAGAAAAGTCTCAATAAATCCACCTAAATATTATCTTAAAACACCATAATTTCACTAACAAAAGTTTCTCAAATGTCTGAAAACAATTAATATTTAATATTAAAAAAATTGAAATAAACCAAATTTTGTAAAAAATTTGAAGGAAAAAAAAACTTAAAAAAAAAAGGTTACAAAACTAGAGCCACTTAATATAAAAGAACAAATAACACTAAAAAAAAACAGGAAAAATAAATTCAAGTGGGAACCAATTTTTAAGAATCTGTACTAAACTTGGAATCGGTAAAATAATAGAACTGTTTCATCCCTAATTCATCCACACAATGGTTTTAAAATTATAATTTTGAAATGGGCTTATCACAATGTTTCGTCAACATGGCAACCAAAGACCACATCCTTCATTCTGTACATTCCACAGAAAGTTTGCAAAAAGTAATCAGGTTTGTTCTGGTAACTATGGTAATATTGTGGGATGGACGAGTCAAGGTGCCACTTTCTGTAGCTTTACCCCTCTTGATTGCTACTGCTTGGCAGGTTAGTAGTTGGACAAGTTTCGTGGACGTGTTATAAAGAAAAATCATATTCGTACAGCAGACTGGTCAATATTTGAAGAAACTTTCATGTGAACACATCTGGAAGTGGATACTGCACATGTGTGGTTTATGTTGAGTAGTCAATATATTTCAGCATTCCTTATTCTGTATTATCACCATGTATAGCCTCCCAGATTACCTGACCTTAATTATTTGGAATTGTGGTAATAGATATACATAAAGACCTTGATGTGTGCTACACCCATAGACAAGAAACACAACGGCGTGTGTAGTGTGTTGGCAAGAGTAAAAGATTGTCATGGAATGTACAGATACGGCAGATACACAGTAATGTGGGTTGTTTTGAAGACAGTACATTTTAATATGCTCATGCCAATTTCCAAGTATTTTTTTTTCTTTAAAACGTTTGCATGAATAAGCTGAAAAATGGTTTAATGAAGCAATAGTTGAGTCAATACAGATTTTTAAAGATGCAGGTACATAAATTTACTTTGTTGCTGATATATCGGATATGGGTACAATACTCCACAAAATAGACAGGGATAATCATTTTTGCAACCGGGGTTTTTTCCTAGGCTCGTTTGTGTGGAGGAGGTAAAGGAATTTGTTGCATTAATATTTCTGGAAATATTTCTCAAGACTTGGTTTTGCGTGACTATAACAAAACTTCAGCTGGAACCCCAAAACTTGACAGTTGTTGCGCATATCTTGAACATTAACCCTTATAGTTTTTGTTATTTTGTAAAGAATATCACATTCACTACACCAACTCGCAACTGCTCTCGTTCTCTTGCATGCAACTCGCAACTGCTCTCGTTTGCTCGCGCTCGTGTTCTCTCTCGTTCTTGCTTGCTCGCGCTCACTCTCTCACCCTCGCCACCGAAACAGGAACAAAATAGATAATACAATGGCATCTTTACTAATTTAAATATTAAAGATGAAGCAATTAATTTTTCTAGTAATATACTTTGTAACAAGCACACATCACATTTATGACTAGGTTACAGTTCCTTCAAACAAGATTTGTCCCTATCAGTTGAACTATCAACCCTGTTGTTTGTATACTTAATTCTCACAATGCTGTTGTACTTATCAAAGTATTGAAACAATGCGTTTTGCTTGTAATACGTGCATTGTAAGAGATGTTTCTTTAAATGTTGACTAGCCAATCACAAAAAGCATTTAAATTCCTTCTCTTCTGAATGCAACCTAAATTATGAGACAGATTTTTTAAATTAATAAAACTCACCATTCACACGTAGGGAAGAATAATTGAACTAAAAAAAAATATTTGTTAAGTGCCAGCTAAAAAATAAGAAGTTTGCTTTAGATGGTTCTAAGTACCGGCCGGTTTTTAACATTGGACATCTACTGGCTTAGCAGTAACAATTGTGCAGAGGATCATTGAGAGATAATTTAAATTTCAGTGTGTTGACAGGCATGTTGTGTCTCTTGCTGTCTGATGGTTACGAGCTTCCTTGCTTGCAGTAGTCCCGGCAGACAAGAATGACAAGGTGCTGACTTCTGTGCACACGGTGGGTCGCATCTCTAGCAAGGCCGTGCGTCGCATGTACCATGCGCTGTCCAGCCAGGTGCGTAACCTCAACAGGGAGAACATCCAGGAGTATGTGAGCTCCCTCATCGCGCTTGTGCAGGTCACTGGCTACATGAATGCACTCAGGCGCGCGCCCCCTGCCATCAAGGAGGCTAATAGCAACCAGGTCGACAAGAAAGAAAAGTGAAGCATTTCAGTATTGTCGTTCTCATTTATTATGTACTGCTCAGTTGTTTATTTAGAACATAATAGACTTAATACCATTGTTAAGACTGATTGGAAGGATATTTTAGTACTGTATTTTCTTAATATTTCAAAGACGGCAATATGTTAACTATACTAAACATTTTTTGAAATGTAAATATTTTTATACGCAATATAGATACCTATATTAATGTATGTGAATATTTTTCTTCCCTATCCTCTTGGTAATAGTTGAAATTAACATTTTGGGGTTTACTACTACTAAAGTTTGTAATGTTAAGCAAAGGCTAAATTTGAAATTCCTTATTGTTTTAATGCAAATTGTAGCTTATCGAAAAAAAAAATTCATTAGCTTTTTGTTCAAAAGGATGTAAATCTGTTATTACGTGCAAACGAAAAGATAGTCTGGCTCCAGTAAGTGATATTGCTTTGTTTGGAATTTCAGTGCGTTAGTTATCTGTAAATTTCAATGTGAATGCTCCTTCACTACTGCATACAAGCAGTACCACAACATGATTGTAGAAGTGTCCACCTTGTCATGTGTTTACCTGTGGTACCAATATTATTAACCCTCGCAGGTGTATACGTATGTTCTCAGTGTTGTAACTATAGTAAAACCCCTAAATAACCCCTCTATGTAATGAGTACAGTGATGTTAAAACATTCTCAGGAACAGTCGGGGAAAAAAAGGCAAAATGCAAGTACTATTTGCAATTAAGTTATTTAAAATGTTTTAGTTAGCATGCAGCAATAACATGCTAGAGGTTGTGCCGCTAGTCAGTTGGTAGGCCACAGCTGAAAAAAAAAACTTTGCTAACTTTGGCTGGAACACACCTGAAGCACGTGCCTGGTGAGTTAGGCTGCACGTGTGATGCTACACACGTGAAAAGAAGTGGTTACAGCTGTCCCATCTCCCTGTGAGCCATGTGCCATTATCAGAGCATCACTTGCTAAATACTGCACTTGTAGCAACAGCGAAAGGCAATACAGTAAAACCTCTATAAATTAAAATGTTTGGTGCCAAAGGTTTTTTTCTTAAAATTATTTAAATTAAAAAAAAACTTGGGTTGGTATGTTCTTGCTTAGAGCAAGTCTTTTTCCTCCCTTTGAAAATTGTGCCAAAATCGCAGAAGTTTACGAAAATTAGAATCTGTATTTACCACGTAGCACTGGGTCAGATAGAACTTGTCGTTTATACATGCTGATGTATTGGGGTGGATATGAAAACTAATGAATATTAAATATATTTTGTAAGCAGGGAAAAAAAGGAACAGTTTTAAACTAAAACTTCCCTGGTGCAGTCTTAGAGAATCTTGCCCATGCCAGTCTTCTCTCTCCCATACCCTTCAGTTTCCCAATGCCGGCAGCTGCCGAGCATATATATATATATATATATATATATCTCTCTCTCTCTCTCTCTCTCTCTCTCTCTCACACATTCTTGTCAGCAGGAGATCTGTGTCTGATGAATGGCATCTCACTCCTCCACAAAAATCATGTACAACATCCCTGTTGTGTAATGTGGTGTATGTTTATTTTACCATGGATACTACCACTAAGTAGTTTGTGGATGGTTGTTAATAATGATTAAAGCTTGACAAATGAGATGTCAATCATATATGCAATAAACAATCAGCCATGCTCAATGCAGCAGAAATTACCTATGTGTCTAGTAAATAAACAATCAAATACAGTGCCCATAAAATATACCATGAGATTAGTATTAATGAGTAACATATCATACTATGTACACTGACATAACAATTTTAAGTTATTCTTCTACCATAACCCTGACACACTTAAAGCTGATATAATTAATTGCTTAATTATTTGGAAACTATGCTGGAAAAACATCACTTTACCTAGAAACGGTTTCTAGTAATATTTCAATAATTAGTTATTTAATGTTCATGTAAAAATATATAAAATAAATGAAAAGTGTATAATGTTGCAGTTTCAAAATAAATCTTTTAATTGACTAAATTGAATTTGCAGACAAAAACTAATTAGCTATTGAATAAATACTAAATAAATTGATGCAGTGTGAAAAAGAATTAGAGAATTAAATTCATGAAATCCCTATAACATTTATTTTTAAACTGACATTAAGAAAGTGCACTTCTTTAAACAAGCATAGAATTTACAAAATTATTATTCAACGTGCTCCATAATTTTGTTTAAAAATTTATTCAGATGTGTTTTTATCAAGAAATGGGCGATATATTTAATTAAATACACACACACGCACTTCTTTTGAATAAGTGTACCCCAGAATAGTATACAGTATTTACTACAGTATAAGGTGCCGTCGATTCTAAGCCGCATCTAGGTTTTTGGGGAAAAAAACCCTGGTAAAAATTTGTGGTATACATAGGAGGCCAGAGGTTAAACCACCATTTCTGTAGGAAATTTAATTTCAGAAGGAAGTTTAATTTTACCTTGGATAAAAACTGTTTATTTAAAAAAATTTATTTAATTCTGTTAAAAGAGAATATTGTGCCTTTGGAAGCAAATAATTACACGGAGTGCTTCTCTCCAGCAGTCCAAAGTTTAATTCATTTTCCAGCCACTGTATTTCAGTTCTATTCTGCAAAAACCATCACTTTTGTTTTAAAGAAATAAATTAATACACGTTTTTATGTGTGTGTAAAAAAAAGAGTTTCATTTTAATACCATTGTTCAACAAATATGGCACGGCCGATGCACGCACTATCGTTTCAAATGTTTATTGCAGCCATAGCTTTTGTACTGAAAACTTTGTCTTGCTACTCGCGAAAGGTTGCCTTGAGCAGTGGTAATTTCTCAGATTGTTTTGCTCTCCTAGCATAATCAACGTTGTGTTTTTCAACATATGGTAGAAGCTCTTGTCACAGAGATTTCTAGAATTAGTATAGTGTGTTGACTAGTGTCTTTGTCCATGCCGGACATAGTGTTTACTGCGGTCGCTATCACCCCAAGACTGCTTCAAACCTCGCTACTACCTTGCGAGATCCAGCTTGACAAACTTGGTCCATCATAAATTAGTAGGCACAGGTGTGATATATATTTTGTCTTAAACTCCAAAGATGCAAGTTTTATTCATATGCCAGTTACCTCTTTGTGGTCCAGTCATTTCTCTTTCAAGTCCTTAACCGCTTTGCCTTCTGTGATCATCCACCTGAGTAGTTCCAGGTGCAAGCATGATCATCACAGAGAATCAAATGACGTCCCCACTGTAGAGTGCTCTTGCCTTGACTCAAAGCTAATTGTACTGCGCACAGAGAGCCGTAGAGGTCTTGAGTGGGGAATTCTGCGAGACCAAAGGGAGGTTGAGGACAGTAGCGTGTGACGACACTCGCTCAAACGCTTCCCCCGAGGATGAACAAGGGGCCCTCTCTATGAGCCATAATAGGCCTGAGCACAGTCAGTTGCGAAGCGTACCTTCCAACTGGTAACGTCGCTAGAGATGCCATGTGACTGATGGGACTACAGCAGGAGTTTACCCCCAAGGCACCTGCGCCAGGAAGTTGGTTCTATTCTGGACGGACCATGCCAGAACAATTCCTCGCCCGTACTACTAAGTTTCTGTGCTGCTATCTACAGTCGTACCCATGTCTACAGGACACGCACTGCAGCCTTTAATCGTAATTCTTTATTCTTTTGTTTATTTATATCCCCTAATTAAGTTAACATCTCTGAGTTTTCATCAATGTGTACCCACAGTAATTCAAATTCCCCATGACCGGGCGGCTCAGAAAATGGCTAACAATGTGCAGTGCCCAAACTACGTTCTCTGGTAAGCCAGGGCCTGATGCTCCCGGGGTCCACACACGTAAATAAGAGAAGGCAGTAATCTTAAGGCCGTGCTGTCTCTCTCCCGCCTCAGCCTGGTGTACCTAACTCACAAGACAAATGGTATACAGTTCAGAGATGCTCGTTACCCATACCATTGCTGCCGCTGAAACGTCCGCCAGAGAGTGTGACTCCAGACCCATCAACACGTCTGTAGTGCGAGGAGTAGACTTTGATACCTTACGCCCAGTTGCTCGGCTGACAGTTTATCCGACAGCTGCTGATTACGCCCCCAGGACGCATGGCAAGACTGCATTTCACCCTGCACCTCCCCAGCCATTTGGAGGATTAGATGGACCACCCAATAGGTTGACGCCTTGTTAAAGAGACTCCATTACCCATTTCTCTAAAAGGATTCCTTAGCCAGTGCACCATCAACATGTTGCTAGGTGTCTTAACTGAATCACAGTGTAAATTACTTATTTTACAGTGACAAAACTGCATTTTTTTTAAAGAATTTTGAAACTGTAATTTAAATTTTAGAGCAATACCTTTCATGGGTTGTTTTCATTAAAAGATAATCTGTAAATATTTCAAGAAGCCATATATCTCTTGAAATTCTACAATAACGTGATTGATGACCGTGCTATCTTTCCAGCATGTGGTTGCCGCACAAGCAGCTAGACAGCTGCACTGCTCATTACAGGCAATGATACAGTTCGTCACCCTATATTCAATCTGCTACCATGGAAATGTATGTTGTTTTCTGGAGGATATTTTTCACATTGTGGAGCATGAATGCAATATGTCTTGTTTCAAAATTACCGTGAAAAAAACTATTTCACATTTCGCATATGATTTCGCATGTTGTACAAGCAACTTCTGTGACTAATTTCACAGATATACACCTCACTCAAATTATTTTACTCTGGACCTTCACAGAATTATTTTTAACTCACCTATTGTACTTTGTTCTAAAAATTGGCAAATGAACATTTTAATTGATTTGGATATATTGTTACCTACAACAATTCTCTGGAGATAAAATTTTTTTTTAAAATTCAGATGCACAGTTTAAGTTGAACTTGGCTGGTGTAGCCTTAATTTCAGGTAATTGTCACACTAATTGATGCGAGTAGGGTCTTTACGGCAGGTGAACATTTCGCAGATGGCCTATGATATTTACTCAGTGACGCATTTGAACACGTGTGCTTGAAGCGTGATGGTGGGCGAGTTTTCTCTCACTCCCACACGTGCTGTTCAGTATTGGTTTCTCTGNGCAGGCTTCGGGTGGGCGTAAAGCAGAATAGCCAGAACCACCGTTTCTCATCACCTGGGACGCTAATCCCTCAGCGAGGGGGGAAGTACGAGCCCTTGTGAGGGCTCTTGTTCTCTCATTAGTATAGCATTTCAAGCACCCAGGTTGGGGACAGCTAGCCCATCCCGCCTGGCTGTTGATCAAATTGTTAATCTGTGGCAAGCCAGCAGTCTGTTTTGTTAAAGGACCCCTGGGTAGCGGCAGGGGACCTACCACCCATAACTGTTTCCTCTCCTTCCCTGCCTGTAGGGGGAAAGAAGAGGAACGGTTCCTAAATACCCGGAATTTTAAAATGCAGGGCTTGTTAAGAACCGCTGTGAAAACCGGAGTACTTCGTTGCGATTTTGGTTTTGTACCTACTCCAGTGACAGGTGTGCGCGAGTTTATAAATACTTAACTTCGAGCGATCTTGCTCTTTTTTGCCTTTGCTCTTCTATTGAGAAGATGGCAGCGAGAGGCTGAGGCCTAAGGTAGAAAGATGATTATCACCATGTAGATACGTAACTAGTACTTTTCTGTTATGTAGGTAGAGTTAATGGTAGACGTTCTAGGCCAGCACACCTCCAGTTATAATTAATGTTATTTCAAGTTCAGTTGTGTGGCTTGCTCGTTCATGTATCACAACTAAATAACGAAGTTACTCAGGGTTTTGTTAAACGAATCTCTCGGAAATAGTTCCAGTATTTGTGTTTAAACCTTTTTACGTAATGCAAAGCAGCTTGTTAATTAATTCTATTTTGAGTTTGGTTTTGTTGAATTTTCGTCCATGACTATCGTCCCACTCGTGATATGACAATTAATTATGTTGTATAAAGACGTTTTTCCGAATTGTAAACAAACTGAATTGTTATTGTTACTATTCTTTGATGTGTATTAAATTTAGCCATGAGACAAACATTTAATCTTTTCATTTTATGTAGGTAATAAGCTACCCGTTTCCCTTTTGAGATTTTACTACTTTTATTATTTGAAAACTTAACTGGTGACCTCCACAATCATTCGGCCTCATTCCATCCCCCGTTCTATCACAACTTGTAATAATATACTGCGAATGGCATGGACATAACAGTTAAAAATAAGTGTTCATACCAATAGTACAGTTGTACAAAATATTTCTTTAGGCCAAAAAATCGACGGTACTTAATTTAGGAAAGAATATGGGACTTGGAATTGAGTAAATACTGCATATAACATGCAATCTCCATTTTAAGTAGCTTCTTACAAAAAAATCAATTAAGTAATGAAATATTAATTTATTACAGTAGACGTCATCCAAATTAAAGTAGTCCCATAAACAGTTTTATTACAGATAAATTATTTTTGTATTCAGACATATTTAGAGTTAAATAATACTCCACAAAGTTATGTCCAACCATTCTGTACTAAAAATTAAAGTTCAGAGTGGTGTGTAGTTTTCAGCAACTACAAATTCCATTCTCAGTTGCTTCTCGCAGGAAGATTAGCATTCTTTAAAAAATACATACATTAAATTTGGTATTGAGACATTTTTAGAATGATTAAACTTAAAAGAACTCAAAAAATCTCCTGTTGATGTGAAAAAATAAGTTTAAACATTGCAACATATAACTTCTGGCAGGATGACTCACAGCTGGCGATGTCGCTATATAATTCTAGCCTTGCCATAGCTGTTGCCACACCCAAGAAGAAATTTTAGGCCGACGCCATAGAGCTCCCCTGCTGCAAAACCCAGGGTTAGCAACAGGCCAGCTGCTGCCACCTGCTGGTCTGCAACCCACCTCATGTCTCGGCGCAGCTCACTCTTTCCAGCCGCTGGTTGCAAAAGGGTCTCGCAGCCCACCTGTCTGCCACCTGCCACCTGCCACCACCACCGTCCGTAGTTTGAGGTTGACTTGTGTAGGTCTGTTGCAGACTGTCACTCTGCCAGGCTACGTACAGACTTCTTCTACTGTCTACCAGCTAGCACAGCTCCAGTTGTAGAACGTCACGCTACGACAGCTAAACGAAGCCTTCCATGCTTCTCGGCTACCCAGCTAGCCATGTTCTTACAGTTCACAAGTCTGAGTACCAACTACTAGGGCTACCCTCGTCCCCCGCACCTTCTGAGACTAGGTCTCACTCTGGTTGGCAACCTAGGATCGGCCCTAATCAGGGCACATGTTGGTTATGTGCGTTTGCTGTTCCAGCAATAGACAGACGTAAACAAATTTGGCTGATTTAACACTTAACATCTACTATATTTATTCTCAACCTGCCTCCAGCTATCTCCTGCTTTGTCCCAGTGAACTTCAAACATACTTGCAGGAGCAGGCATGTGTCACCACTCCTATTCCTTCCTATAAGGATCCCTGCAGATCGGTGGCCCACTTGACTGTTGCACCCTTCTGAAAGTGCTTGGGTCTGCTGGCTACTTCCTGCCCAGCCAACGTACTCTCAGGAGACAAGTAGTAAA
Organism: Clitarchus hookeri; assembly: GCA_002778355.1. NCBI lineage: Eukaryota > Metazoa > Arthropoda > Insecta > Phasmatodea > Phasmatidae > Clitarchus > Clitarchus hookeri. The sequence continues at coordinate 69,398 of NQII01001911.1, read as the reverse complement.
GCTTACTTACCACACCCACCTGCTCGTTCTTTCTTCCTCTCAGGCCATGCCCACCCCTATGGAACACCCACAGTCATCCTCTCCCCATTATCTTCTCCAGGGCTGGATGGGATAAAACTGCCAAACATGGAGTAGCACTTATTGGAGGCGTGGTAGAGGATGGACAGTGTACCAGTTCTGGACAAGAGAGGAAGCAGCTCGTCCAGAAGCACAGATGTACACTTCAAGCTACTCTGGCATTTTCGTCATGCCATCTTTCCACTGCCTCCCATGCTGCCTAAGAAGCCAGTGGCTTGTAACCAGCCCTCGGCCATAGAAAAGATGATTCGATGCCCGGAGCCCCAGAGCAGCGACACATCCTCTAGAGTTCAAGCCTGGCCAACCCCAAGTAGCGCTCTTCACTGTGCTCAAGATGGCCATTATAGAACTGCCAAAGGCAACCAATTCCACTCCTGGAAACAACCCTGTCAAGTGGACCCCTTCTTCCCCCGCCGCCAAGTTTGGCAGGACAAGGGGGGCGGGGGGGGGG
>NQII01001911.1:10468-68857 GCA_002778355.1 Clitarchus hookeri | reverse complement strand
GGGGGGGGGGTGTTAATGAAACAATTTCCATTGCATTTGACTTCCACCAAACATGCTGAGGAGTAGTGAGGGGATTTTGCAACCATTGCACTGAATTTTTTTTTTATAAATCAACACACATGTTGGAACTATGCACGTAATATGCGTGAATGGTCATCAATAATCCAAGAGCACATTAGAAAAATCCGAAAACATAAAAATCATAACCTATAAACATAGTCTAGGTTTGGCTCTCAACAATTAATACAGTCAATTCCAAATGCAATCTAATCTTGAAAACCAAAACAAGAATTTAGAATGTAGCTTATAACAGCAATATCAGAAAACTTCTATGAAAGATTTACACCATGGTCACAAAAACATGTCTGAGGGGGGAAGGTGGGGTAAGTAACACTGTTATTGGCCGGCCTGGTTGCTGTGCGTGCAGTGCGAGAGTATACAGTCATCATGAGACAACTAGGCAGCGAGGCTGGTGGTTGTAGAGAAAAGCTTCTCCTTGTGATGTCAAGAGTTACATGCAGGACAGGCAGATTTGCAGGCACTGGGCGTTGCTCACACTCCATACCACCACAGCCACACATTTTGTTAGATTTTCGCCACTTGTTCATGTTGCAACAACCCAGTTCAAAGTGGACACACTACAACCCATACAATGTATTGCTCTGGACTAGCAAGCACATTTGAAATCAATTTTTGTTGCACTTTTGGGGGTGGGTGAATATTTGATAACTTAAATATTCCAAGTTAGGTCAGGATGCCCCAAACATGCTCTTAACATCAAAAAGTAAAATCATGGTAGGTTTGGAATGTAAGCATATCATATGTAATAAGTGGAAATTATGTTTGTTCGGGATTACGTGCATTTATTTTCAAGTGGAAATTATGTTTGTTCGGGATTACATGCATTTATTTTCATTACAAGACAAAAAGTATTGATTATTTGCACATCTCTTTATGTGTGGACTACTCTTTTGCTGCAAGAGATAGGAAGAAAATGTTATGTTAATAACAAGCACTTGTCAATATTGTTATCTGTAATTTTGGCCTGATTCCTTATTTAAACCAACAAGTACTACAGCTTCTAAAGTATGTACAAGTATTTCGCAAGTTCCTCCATTTTGATAGTTACAAATTTTCTGAAGCCACGCTCAAGTTCTGCTTATAGGATATTCCTCTGCCTCAAGCATACAGAGCTTATCTAAGTATAGAAAATTACACCAAATGGCAGTGCACCGCATTCATGCACATTCTCTTTAATAATATTTTACTTAAGAACTATTTATTACTAGGCATTACCAATACACATATTTTCTCCCTTTTTTTATTAATATTAAATATAGGTAAAATGAATATTATAATTTCTAGGTAAAATATAAGTAGATGTTCAGTTTAACCAAAAATAAGGTACTTTCACATCAACAGACATATTAAAAGATACATAACATATTTAGGAAATAATCAAGCACATCATACATGGCATAATTTTTCAAATGTTTAATTCAAAAAGTGTGAAAAAACTTTAAATTTAACAGGTTATTATTTTGTATTGCTTATTTTCATAAATAAGATATAAAAAAAAGTGTATTAAATGTGTTTTGAATAACTTTTCAGTTTTCACTAAATGTGACTGGTGTAATAAACAGTTGTAAATCTCAAAGTTCCAAAATATTTGAAAATATTCTATTTATATGCGATTTGCCATGAAAAAGTGATACTTTACACAGCCCTATAATACTTCTTTATTTCTTGTTAAAAAAAATTTTATTCTTGAGTTTTTTTAATGGTTTGTGAGAATAGATTCATAAAATCACTGCTCTCGTCAACCCAGGTATTTGTAAAATCGACTTCTGACTGTATTTAAGTCCAAAACATACATTCCATCGCACAAGCCAGAAAAAATACCATGTAGCACAACCCTAATTTAACAAAGTGTCATAATTCTAGGGAATGATTTTTTAAAATTGACACATCAAATTTAAACCCACTTAACAAAAAAATTGTGGTAAAAGTTACTGTATTTTATTCAATAGGTTTTTCAAATTTTAAGATACCCCAGGAAAAAATATGAGATTCCCTCATCACCAACATTTTTTTTTATGCAAGTCTCGTATAATATTTAAGAAATGCAAAGTCAATTTTTAATTGCTCGTTGTAGGAAAACTAGACATTTTATTAAAAATGGATAGGATATAAAAAAAAGACAAAGCACAGTATGTGGTACATGACAATGGGGAACCTGCGTCCGGAAAATTGTGGTTAGTCAGCTATGGGGAGTTGTAGTATTACAGTGCTCTGGTCGTAGGACATGCAGTTACACATTTAATCATTAAGTAATTTCCACCAATGCAACAAGAGCGTGGCATAGACTGCATTTATAGTACCCTCCTACTTCGTTACAAAGTGTGCATCAGAGGTGCAAACAGACAGAGCTGCCTTGCTGCGTATTTCAGATGTGGCTTTGTTTAAATTTGTAATTAACCCTACATCCTAAAGCTGAAGTGCTGAAATACGTTAATGCCCTATAGTGCCCAAACCATGCATTTCTGGACATTGGTTCAGTTGCCTCTTGTAAAATGTTTGTCTGGTATCATGTGCAGCATATTGCTGGTTTTTTGTTTAACATCTGTATAAATGTATTTTAATATTAAGAAGTGTTTATAATAAAATAATATTCCAGAAAGATACGTACATTCCCTCGACACTACAAAATAAGTTTAAACATATCAGTGTAACTTTTGGCAGTAAAACATTTCCACCACATTGGAAAATTATGCTACACATTTAGAAACATTTTCTGAACATTTTACTCAATTTAATATTACACTGTGCATTTAAGTGTTTACATAGGAACAGGCTTTGGGAGTGAAGGGAGGGATTTTTATTTAATTGTAAGCACTGACGTCGACAGCGGCTTTCCCCCAGAGCCCTTGTTGACCTGCGCACACTACCTAGCGAAGCGGGTAGAAACTATCTACTAATGTACCGGCTGAACGCAACATGACCAGAGGCCACACACCCAACTTGTACTACACGAGTCAGCGTTAAAACTTTCCAACGCCACAAGGCATAACTTTGTGTAAATCACCTTAACATAGATCAATCCTTCATAATTACTATAGTAATGAATAACCAGATGGGAAATGGATGAGAGAAAATCCCTGCACAAATAACAGATTACCAAGGATGCAAAGTGCTGACCACGTGGTCGCCAAGAACTTAGTAACCCCATAACTTCCTGGAAATATAATTAGTGCATCGAGCAATGCGTAATGAAGGAACACATCAGTAATTAATAATACTTTTAACCAGTGCAGTGCATAATAAATAACACACGTGTCTTGACTACAGCAGTGGAACACTTGAACTCTTTCAACTGAACCATGCCAAAATTTTCATGGCAAATTAACGCAATTTTTATATTAAGACTTTTTAATTAATGCAAAATCATTCTCTCCTTATGTCAAAGTGTTCTATGTGGGTATTCTCTTCTTCAGGTAGCAGTAAAGACTAGTTTCTAAAATTTGATAATGTTATAAAAATTGCCACATAATTTTTATTATGTTTTTGTATGTCTATGTAATTTACAGTGCACACCGTGCAAATCACAATGTATTTTCCAAGGGTTATATGTTTGTTCCATTTCACCCATTTCATTTTTATCGAGGGATATTATGTTTATCCTTATAACGAGTTCCCTACTTTTCGAACATGCTACCAGTTGTGCTGACAAACCAGTTACTGAAACAATAGTTACACTTGTAGATAGCAAAATGAACACCTGTGTGATACGATAACAGAGGTTGCATCAACCATCATCAGCAAACACTGAAGAGAGGAAAATTAATCTTGTTCTTGAAAGCTATTAATAAAGAGCATGGATTCTACCTATCTGTCTCCTGTAGCATTTTCTGTAAATGCATGCAACAATTTTTTATTCTTTTCTGTCAAAAGGGCTTTTACGGTGTCTATGCCAATTTTTCCCTTTCTCTTCTTATTATAGTAGTTTAGCTATAAGTACACTCGGGGAGGTTGTCATGGCAGTCCAATCCCTCGCTGCTGCGATGCATGTCTCCTTGCACGATTCCATTCCCTTGTTGGCGTATGGGGTCTAGCCCCGAGACGCACTAAATTCCCGCCCCTACTGCGGGCTCACATCTAACACTTAGTTTTAGAGTAGGTTAGAAAAAAAAACTACTTTTCTAGGTATTCTGTTACATAATGATGTGTGTGAGTTGTTGCCTGGAATCGCGATACTCAATTCTTTACATCCCAGACTCTGATTTGGTTCACGTGAGATGACTTGATCCTGCACGACGTCTCGAGTACGATACCATACCTGTAATTTAAACTTGACCTATAATCACACATTTTTGTAATGGGCAACTATAAGAGTTGTTACATATCATGGATCTTGTGTCAGATTATGAGTGGACTTCACAATATTCACCCNCCCCCCCCCAGAAGCCCAAGTTTACAATTGCCAGAAAAGTGGTGAAATAGCATTTGAATGGCTTCGTCACCTGAATATAACCTTTCTTTTGGGTTAAAATAAATATATGGGGCAGAATGGATTAAAGCAAATTAAAGTATGGAATGTGATTAACATTTGATGCCCTATATTCACTCCATTCACAGTGTTCTTTTCTTTTATTATTTAGTTGATTATGTATTATTATGAAACTGCCATATACCCCGAGAAAGAAATTACAATATGTTAATATATTTGCAATACAGCTATGCTGCATGCATATTGCCATTGTTATTACTATCCACCTTTCCTAGTAGTATTGAATAAAGTTGATTTGAATGCCCATTAACAAGTCCTATATCTGAATGTAATAGGTTTGTGCCCTTTCGAGACGCAACGGGGGCTAATCCGGAATATATTATTAATATTGTATTCTATGCCAAAGACCTTATATATTACGCTTTATATCAGACTAAATCACTTCTTTACATTATTTAATATTGATTATGTACAGTATATACAAACGTTGGTTTCTGCATTGTGTGCCAGTACACAAATAATTTAAAATGAACAACAATTTTTAAAACTTGCATTTAGATAGAATATGTTTACAAATACTGGTAGTGCCAAATAGAGGGATTTCAACCACTTACAATTCATTAAAGCTGACTTTCTGATACATTTTCAAAATCCAAAAATTTGCAATAATAAAAGTTTGACAAATAAATTACAACGTAAAAAATAATTCATAAAATTGCTCAGACGAATTGATGATACTAAAATGTGATCAGCAATTATACTTGAATACAAAAATTTAAAAAAACCTTAAAATTTGCAAAATTCAAAATACCTTGCTTACAGTACTAACTTTGAGCAATTAGAAAAAAACAGGTGAGCAGCCTAAAAGGCCCAGTAAAGTCTGCTTTCGTAAGACAAACACATTAAAACCTTTAATAAAATGTACATAAAAATGAAATTATCGGTGGAGGCAGTCAACCCATCAAGGCTCCAGCAATTAAAATAGAAAAATAACTACTACATTTAAAATGAATTGATTAATTACGCCCAACACATAAGTCGTGGATGCAAAGCATATTGAAAAAACTGGAAAAATTCTTGGGCAGCAAACATTAAACACGACATGTAAAAAACTGGAACACACAGCAAAGCTAGAGTTATAGATTAAACCGAAACCAAATTTGGTCTGGTAATAAAAACCACAATTTAGAAAAGAAACAAACTCACTGCGTGCCCAAGACAAACACAAACTACGCCATACAATATTAAAACATTCAAAATGACCCAACTAATAGAATGCCTGCGACCACGACTCACTGTTACATGTTGCTCAACCACATGGGCTTCTCAGGCAACAAAGTAAATTAAAAAATGCCTCATCGGTACCAACGTCATATGGACGGCTAAATTACAATTTTAAAACATGATTCTGCTCCTCAGACACTCCTGCAGGCGACGATCGGGCGTATAATAGACGGTGCGCAAGTAGTGCAGCCACTGATATTAACTTTTCCTATTAACAAAAAAAAATTGTGAAGCACAGGAGGGGTAATCAGGAAGGGCGAACAGGGGAGGAAAAAGGAGGGGAGCTGAGCTGGGCATAAAGCAAGCCACCTCGCAGAGTCGAGAGTACTTAAGACGTCTAGCGCGAGCGCTGGCACCACAATTGTAACAATTATATAACTTGTTGTTAGGATAAAAATTATTCTGATAAACAAGCTTGTAGAATATTAACAGCATCTCAGTGGCTACATCCACCAAATTTTATGATTAAAATAAATATTGCTTGTTTCTTGATGTGTATGCATGTATTTGGCGTACATATCATATTTGCATATTTTATATGCTGTTTTACGCATATTTCCTCTTTCAAACAAGGGATTTTGCAATCAGTNGCGCTGGCACCACAATTGTAACAATTATATAACTTGTTGTTAGGATAAAAATTATTCTGATAAACAAGCTTGTAGAGTATTAACAGCATCTCAGTGGCTACATCCACCAAATTTTATGATTAAAATAAATATTGCTTGTTTCTTGATGTGTATGCATGTATTTGGCGACATATCATATTTGCATATTTTATATGCTGTTTTACGCATATTTCCTCTTTCAAACAAGGGATTTTGCAATCAGTNTACATATCATATTTGCATATTTTATATGCTGTTTTACGCATATTTCCTCTTTCAAACAAGGGATTTTGCAATCAGTTCCTGAGTGTTCCATTATTACACGTAATTCTGCTAACAGCTCATAGATAGCAGCAGCAGCAGAAGTTCCCACTGACTCGATTCTGGCTTCGAGAGTATCGGTTCCCTGGGCACATTACTCGACGGGACTACTCAATTCCATCGCCAGCCCATCACTACCAACACTACTGTTATATTTCCCTAACCACCACATACATAAAAAATTATAAATATTTTTATGTTGCTTCCTAAATAACAAAAAAAATTTATGGGTGACTTTTTCATGTAGTAACCAATATTTATATAATTATAAAAGTATAAACAAAAATGGCATGTGGAAAAAGGTGACACACACGTTAAATACTAGCTGTCTTAGAGAGTAATGACACAAAGACGACACAATACTATGTATTAATTTAATGAGTACAACTAAAAGTGTCTGAATTATTTCAGTAAATACTTTATTCGCAAAATCTTACATTTGCCACTATGCCAATGCTTGCTTTATCAACAAGAAAAGTTCAGCCATGAAAATATGAATAGTTATAGTTATGATTACACATATAGCAACAAAACTGCCCCAAGGCTCATAAATATTCCTAAAAAGGTGGGATAAATGAAAATTAGAGTGTAATTCAAGAAATGCACGCATCTAAATGAAGTGCTAGAATCCAATATTAATTTTCTTATTAATACATTTATAACCATTGTATCTAAATTCCCTGACTTTTCCAGGTTTTCCCTGATGCTAGCCACTACCTAAGAGTACCGCCCTGTGAGTACTTGTACATTCTGTCTACCATTTATAAAGTGATTAGTAGCCTGCGGCCTATTCCCACCATATCTCATTGTTTACATTTATGTATGTACGTAGGTACGTATTGTTACAAGACACCTGAGCGGTGTATCCGAGTTCGTGAAAGATGGAGGTCTTCATAAAAATAAAAGAATTAAATTTGATTTTTAAATATTAACACATCTATTATTTACAACATTAAATTATTTAACTCAACTATTACTCTTTTTATTTTTCAATGAGCACAATATTTAATGTCTATTCCAACTCTAATTAATGTCCTTATGTCACTGTTTTGATATAGTCCATTAACTTATACTCATCATTAACACACATTCAGTCTGTCTGTTGCTATCAATTGTAATGTCTTTCACTCACGCATACAGTCCAATAGTCCAGCCAGCCAGTTGCACCTTCACTGCTCTGATGCTCGCAGTCACAGATATTCCTCCCGCTTGTCCCTTCCGGCGCTACTCATTGTTCTTCTAGCTCATCATCTATCGCTTAACGTTGCACATCGCCCACACTACTAACACTAATAAACTCATCCACTCTCCGCCCGGAGGCCCGTCATCCTGACCATCTGGAAGGTTCAACGCACCCCAAGTTACGCTGAGAGATACAAGATCAGTAAACCACAAAATTCTTCAGATAAATGAAAAAATTCTATCCACTGGAGGTCTGGAGTGTTTGAGCCGCCAAAGCGTTATTGCGACGGAATGCCTATATAACTCAACACCCTGGTAGGATTATCGCCCACCTGTCAATCAAATTTTCCTTTATGACTTGCTGCCTGATATCATATCGCTACTCTGTCCTCCACTTTTAACAAATTTTTCAAGATGGCAAAAAATGCCAAATTGTTTGTGTTCATGATTTACAAAAATTGTTGCAGCTCTAGAAAGTGATAGGTTGTCATATGACATGCAATTTTAATGGAGTTAATAAATAAAAACTATTCAAAAAATTAATCATTTTTAATTTGTTTTGAAAATTTTAAAGAATTCTTGAAAATTGTTTGTACCATTTTTATTTTGGCCAAAATATATAATTTTTGGAATGGGATCCTGAGATATGTATGTTGATACTAACAGCGAAGAACCAAAGCAAGTAATCTACTTGCTTCACACGTATCCTTTTATTAGATGCAGTAAAATTGTAAAAAAAATAGAAAATGATGGAATTTAAAACCTATGTTTCTGATTGGAACACTGTGAATCAGCTTGATTAAGAAAATTAATTTTCTGAATTCAAAGACAAAAAAATGAGAGCACACTTTATGCTAGCAAATAATGTCTTACTGCACTTTTACTTATAAAGAGCCAGTTCTGAACATGTGATAAATGTTGCTACCAATGACAGATAATATAAATTATCCTCTTTTCACAGTTATCTTTGTATCACTAGTTGACAAATCAGTTACTGGAACAATAGTGTCTCACATGTAGATAGCAAAATGAACACCTGTGTGATAAGATAACAGAGGTTGCATAAACGTCATCAGCAAACACTGAACAAAGGAAAATAAATCTTGTTCTTGAATCCCAACCCAACAGTTTCAAGGCCAAGTACAAAACAGAACTAAAGAAGTCTCAGCCTACATTCCTCCACAAGATGTGNCCCAACCCAACAGTTTCAAGGCCAAGTACAAAACAGAACTAAAGAAGTCTCAGCCTACATTCCTCCACAAGATGTGGAGTTAAACACGGTATACAGTTTCCAGATTTAGTAAACTGTAGCTTTCTTGCAATAACAACTCCCATCTGTTACTGNGAGTTAAACACGGTATACAGTTTCCAGATTTAGTAAACTGTAGCTTTCTTGCAATAACAACTCCCATCTGTTACTGATTACTTATTTTTATGTTATATGGCTGTCATATTTATATCCATACAATAAAATTGAAAAATGCATTATTTTTAATAAAATCCTTTTTTTGTGTGCTAACTATTAGCATTTTCTTAAATGCTATAATTTTACAGATTTACTGTCATTAACTCTTAAATATTTCCAACGTAATTTTTAGAAAAGATTCTACCTTCATTCCAAATTGAAATTAATGAGATCAACTACATAATAAACATAAGTCTCTTTTTTGCTATACATTAAACATTCCCCATCAATTTGCATCTCGTGAGTATTCATAAAAAGGGGGAAGTGTATTTTTACTACACATTGGAGCAATGGAATTAAGTTCGTATTTATTTTATTGATGTCTTGACAACTGCGTCAGTTTAGGGGAATGAAATTTCCACATTTACAAAATAGAATTGTTTGTGGCCACTGGTATTTTGAAATTTATATCCCTTGGGCTTGTAAGCAAATTACCACTACACCTTTCTGCAATAATACTAACACTTTTTATATATATTAACTTGAAATACAATCTATACATATTATAAAACTCAACGTCTCTCTGTCTGTCTGTTAGCGTGCTTGTCACTCGAGAACCACGTAGCTATGTTCTCTGGCCAGGTTTTAGTATATATTTTGGTACCAAAAAAAAGTAACATAAAGAATAAGCAGTGACGATATTAGTGAATCAAGTCTGAAAAAAAGTTTGCCGCCAGCACGCTTACTTGCAATAGGCTGTCTAAACCGTTAAAGATGGAACAATATCATGTAGTAAAGAATTGCATAGAATAAAAAGACCTAAAAGAAAAATACTAATAAGTGTTTATACCATTTAATTTACCTCAGACAGCCATGCTTTTCACGTGGACAATTATTACTCCCAGATGGGTTGGATACAAAAATAGACACGACGACACAGCGACACAGCGGCCACCTCTTGCCATCGGTTTAAACATGTGTTACCAATTACTATTTAAACTACATTTTCTTACGCTGACCACATTCTATTATCAATAGGGCCACCTGTTTTTCGCAAAAATATTTAGCATACATACAATTTTCCTTTGGTTATCGACCACGTGTCTTTGTCTGGAGACAGTTCCTTGCAATCTTGTATACAAAGAAATTTCTTAACCACTATCATATAATGTGTATGAATGTGGATAAAGCGAAGGAGGTAGGTATTTATGTCAGGATCGTGGTAAATGGAGGCCCATAATCTCTACCTACCCCTCTGGGAGACAGGCGTGAAGTATATGTATGTATGTTATATATGATGATAGTTTACTAATTTACTATCACATAATATTGTAATTGTTGTTTTTTCCCAATTTATTTATTAATGTGTATCGCTGTAAAAACTAAATTGTACCCGGGCGAAGCCGGGCCGGGTCGCTAGTATATTATATGAAAATACATACCCAATTCATAATTATGTACCAATATGTGCAGCCAAGGTCCAAGTTACTCAATAGGAAGAGTTGGAAAGAGTAAGCGATACGTCAACAGTCCAAATGCCCACAGGCAGACTGATATATCACTGCTGGTATCAAGCTCACACATTACATTTAATCGAACAGCTGCAGTTTCCTAAATGTAACATTTCACAAAAGACTGAACTGGGAGGAAAGTTACAGGGGTTGTATTCCTGATTGGAGGTAAAAAAAAAATGTTGGGGTTTCGGAGGAAAATCTACTTTCCACGTACATAAAACTAAAATTCCATTCTTCCCCTAGTGTAATTTTGTGTACTGTTTGTTTGAATCGCTTACGGCAACAAATGTAGGTTCTTACATTTCCTCCTTGTATTCCACTTTTTTCCCTCCTCTTGCTGGAGTCATCCAAAATCCACTTTCCGTTAACGCATTCCATCAAATACCTTATAACCCAGTAACTAGCACTCTGTAGACATATTGTAACCCACATTTATCTGTGCCCCTTGCACGGCTTGTTTGATTGTACATCTTTTACAAACATTTGGTAGATACGTATGGCTGAATGTCTCATTGACAGTGAGGCTGTTGAAGATGGAACAAGTTGCTTCGAGAAGCAAGAATGTGAAAGGAGCCATGCTAGAATGATTTCAGGAATCCTTGGGAAACCAAAATCACGTATCAAACCCGTCCCCTCCTGAATATGAGTCCAATGCTCTACCGCTGCACAACCTTGCCCAGTGCAAACCCTTGCTTTTTTTTATTATAATACGACAAAACTTGTAGAATAAAATTTGGCACAGTTAGTAATAGATCAGGTAAATATGCATAAAGAAACATTACAACAAGTGAATTCCCACCATGCTATAAAGTACAGTGAGCGTGCAATAAGTATTTGACTTTATCAACACTTCATTAAGTGTTGGTCTACTCTTGCTAGATTTCAGATTGAATATTTCTCTGCACACCAATTACATCACGATAACAGTCGGCTCTACGAACTGGGAGGGTTGTGCTGGCAGTAAATGTACGTTGGCACGTGAAACTGCAGGCTCAAACCAGACCACTGGCACAAGTGTTACTTTTACTTTACGTGCAGCCTCCTACTTTGCAGTGTCGCACAAGAAACAACCTAGTGACGAATCACAGCCGGCTGCAGTTGTGGTGGTTAACAATCCCATCCTCTTTTGTGATGCTCCATAACCATTCCACGCAATACTTAAGTATTTCCTTCTTCTGAACTTCCTAAATCTCTCCCCGATATGTTAATGNTTCCATAACCATTCCACGCAATACTTAAGTATTTCCTTCTTCTGAACTTCCTAAATCTCTCCCCGATATGTTAATGTTTATTCTGGATAGCTTCAAGGTATAAAAACAATTCTCATACACAAAATACAGTTTTCTTTCTTTCCTTGTTCTGAGGATGAAAGTTTGATTTTCAGCAAGTTGTCCTAAATATTGGACAGTGATGTTCCTTTCATGATAATGATTAAGTGGAGCGGAGAGATTTCGGCAGCTCTTAACACAGAAGCCTTGAGAGCCGATGAGGGTGAAGTGAGGCGAGAATGGAGCAGCACCGGAATGCAAGGACGGAGGAAACTGGAGATCCACATGAAAATCCACCAACCAGCGGCATCGTCCGGCACGTTTTCCACATGCGAAAATCCCAGAGCGACCCCGCTGGGAATCAAATCTGGTCTGCCAAGGTGGGAGGCAAGTATTCTAACCAGTACACCACTGCGGCCCCCAATAATGTTTAAGGAACAGACATGTTCAGATAAAATTGTAACTAAGTTACTCTTGCAGTGACACAGGAAGCATAACTAAAACCATCAGAAAACAAAGGGTTCTTGATGAAGCACTGTTTGTGTACTCTGAATTAAGTAACAGTGTTAAAGATGGGACAAAAAAAACTGCAGTGTGTGAATACTTCTGGTTGGAAGCAGNTACTCTGAATTAAGTAACAGTGTTAAAGATGGGACAAAAAAAACTGCAGTGTGTGAATACTTCTGGTTGGAAGCAGTTATAACAGCAGAGATGTTTCCATGAGAATGTACCAGATATGCTGCCTTTTCAATTATACAATAGTCCACCCCTATTTGTGAGGCATAAGAATTTGTGCAGCACGCATGCTGCTCTCCAAAAATTAATTCAGACTCAAGTTTCTTANAGTTAAAGATGGGACAAAAAAAACTGCAGTGTGTGAATACTTCTGGTTGGAAGCAGGACTACTACAAAATGCAGCAGTTATAACAGCCGAGATGTTTCCATGAGAATGTACCAGATATGCTGCCTTTTCAATTATACAATAGTCCACTCCTATTTGTGAGGCATAAGAATTTGTGCAGCACGCATGCTGCTCTCCAAAAATTAATTCAGACTCAAGTTTCTTANTCCTATTTGTGAGGCATAAGAATTTGTGCAGCACGCATGCTGCTCTCCAAAAATTAATTCAGACTCAAGTTTCTTAATTGCTGTAAACATACAGCAAATGTTTGAAATCCTCAGAGGATTCTCTTCCAGCACTCTTCCAAGTCACACAATTCAGTAGCGCGTGCATTATCTTACGGCAATACACCGGCAACTGTTTACTGCCTAGAGTTGATAACTTATCAGCAATACTCCCAGACACATACCCGCCTCACTTTTACTACACCAAGTAAACCTGAATACCCCTGTTTTTCAAACTTCTCTCTTTCCAACAAATTATTAAATTGCATCATACAGTAACAATCACCTGGTGTATATCACAGGAAAAGTAATAATGTTTCGTGTACAAATAATTATTAGTTTTATACAGTAACTCATATATATATATTTCACACAAAAACTGGTTAAACACAAACCATATGCAGGCAAATTCACACGAGTTATGGCACTTGTTTGACTCGGAAGCAACTTCTGCCACCCAAAAACACTGTGAGAAATATCAAGTGGAACAATTTCCACACACATTACACAGAATACAGCAATGGAATACTGGCTTCAGATTTTCATTAACTGTTGCTATGCAACACTTATAATGAAAGTAGAACACAACAGAGCGTATTACTGCTAAGAAGGGCAAGTCACTTGAACAATGTTAGCTACATAGCCACTGTATATGAAGAGGTTTTCCAGAAAATACAATTGCTAACACTAAATACTGTATTGCAAACCACTTTCTGAGTTGTCAAAGTCATTTTGAACTTTTGACTCCCTGCATATCACATGTGTTAGTCTGAATCATAGCTCACAATATCAGAAATTATAGGAAAACATACACAATATTTGTACGACAAACAATGAGTATTATACAACATAAATAACTCTTAAATCCTATTCCTAACTGCTAACTGGCAAAGAAGAAAAAAGTGAACACGGAAGTCAGAAAATTCATGACAACATTTTTCTGTACATCACAGTTTTTACAACTCAAAACAAACAAATATACATATATTACTTTCACAATTAAATGCATGTGACTTTTGAGCANTCACAGTTTTTACAACTCAAAACAAACAAATATACATATATTACTTTCACAATTAAATGCATGTGACTTTTGAGCAAGCCGATCACAACAAACATCAAGTAAAGACTGAAAACAAGAGCTTAAAAAGATTCACAATGTTCACGATCCGATCCAAAGGCACATTATGATGCAACAACCAGTGGCGAAACATTGCCTCCCGCTCACGTGGTGGCACATTTTAAGGGGAGGGTGCAAGCCTTTAGTAGGTGCCCTTAAAACATTTATTTGTCTTATATATTTAATTTTGGTGTGATTAAATTCTACACTACATCTTGCATTAAAGATAGAAGTCATGGCAACAATTCATTAGGGATTGCGTGCGATGTATAAATGCATGTCAGTGAGAAAAAACAGTGTTAGTGTCCTTAGTCTCGTACTAAGTTCCAGAAGAGGGCTACGTCCTAGTTGTTACACCACTGGTATCAACAACTTACTTGCTCGACCAGCCACACAGCACTGGCAATACAAATAATCAATCAGGAAATTCAATATGCTGGTTATTCAATCCAAGATGAGGTGCTTAACTCTTGCTAAACATTTTTTCATCAACTGCTTCGTAAGACCGAAAAATTAATTTAGGCGAGGGGTAATGAAGTAACATTTTTTGTACTGCAATTTGTAATCAAATATCTTGCATATACATGTACACAACCTAACTGTAACAAAGAAGCTGTCATTTCCAAGTTATTCTGGAATATCTATATTAATACAAACAATTTATTGCCGACTTCATGCAGAGGGCTTCAGGAGGAAACTACACACATTCCTCATTCACATCAAGTTCTAGAAACTTCNTCACAGTTTTTACAACTCAAAACAAACAAATATACATATATTACTTTCACAATTAAATGCATGTGACTTTTGAGCATGCCGATCACAACAAACATCAAGTAAAGACTGAAAACAAGAGCTTAAAAAGGTTCACAATGTTCACGATCCGATCCAAAGGCACATTACGATGCAACAACCAGTGGCGAAACATTGCCTCCCGCTCACGTGGTGGCACATTTTAAGGGAAGGGTGCAAGCCTTTAGTAGGTGCCCTTAAGACATTTATTTGTCTTATATATTTAATTTTGGTGTGATTAAATTCTACACTACATCTTGCATTAAAGATAGAAGTCATGGCAACAATTCATTAGGGATTGCGTGCGATGTATAAATGCATGCCAGTGAGAAAAAACAGTTTTAGTGTCCTTACTCTCGTACTAAGTTCCAGAAGAGGGCTACGCCCTAGTTGTTACACCACTGGTATCAACAACTTACTTGCTCGACCAGCCACACAGCACTGGCAATACAAATAATCAATCAGGAAATTCAATATGCTGGTTATTCAATCCAAGATGAGGTGCTTAACTCTTGCTAAACATTTTTTCATCAACTGCTTCGTAAGACCGAAAAATTAATTTAGGCGAGGGGTAATGAAGTAACATTTTTTGTACTGCAATTTGTAATCAAATATCTTGCATATACATGTACACAACCTAACTGTAACAAAGAAGATGTCATTTCCAAGTTATTCTGGAATATCTATATTAATACAAACAATTCATTGCCGACTTCATGCAGAGGGCTTCAGGAGGAAACTACACACATTCCTCATTCACATCAAGTTCTAGAAACTTCTGAATGCGTGTGTCACAAGCACACACTACGTACTGCCCTGAACAGAATCTGTCAATCTCAGTTTGCCATTCACCAGAATGGCAAACGTATTTTTATTTGCAGCAAATTATCATATTCTTTATTTAAAGGAAGATGCACACACAACTTAATGTTTGTCTGTATTTTTGGTGACATTAAATTGCAATTTAATAAATGTTAAAGAAAAACATAAGAATGCACAATGTGTTTCTGAATATGCCAACATGCTACAAAAAATTTATAACAAAATTATTTTTAGAGATACCTATTTGGAAAAATATGGTTTCAACACCTGAATACCAGCATAATGTTGGCATTTCAACCTATCGCAGTTTTACAATGCTGCGTGGAAAAGTACAGAACAGAAGCACCTCAAAATTGGTTCAGAAAGCTACGACTTTAAAAGCTATTACCACAATTTTAATGGTAACGGCAGACACAAATTGTGCAGACATACAAGCATGTTTAAAAAACTGATGTTGGCCACAGAAAACAGAACTGTACATGTGAAAACCTCCTTTAATCCATTCCAAACACTTAAATTTTCAAAATAATTTTTCACACAATTTTCTTTAGCGTTAAATGACACACACACACAGAATGAATGAAATATTAAAAATATTCACTTTAAAAACTTTTCTAAGGAAAAAATAAATTCTGTTGTTGGGCTTTACAGAAGTTGTTAGCCTACTTCAACATAGCATGTCGGGTTTTGTGTTCGTTTCATGTATGAGCAACACATTTTATCTCTAAATATAATGTAATGCAAATCTGCACCACATGAAGCTAGTGAACAGGTGCAACCTCTTACACGGGCTTCTGTTGTGCCCTACACACAGTGTGGCACACATCTGAAAATGATCAGTTTCCTGGAGCCACCAGCCCACAATTTTTTTTTTTAGGTTTAATGGTTTTCACAATTTATTTAATATTTTTTTCCCTAAGAGTTTTTTAATCATCATCCTCTGCACTATGGTACATATTACCATTACATGTGGTCCACTAAAATTCCTTGNCCTAAGAGTTTTTTAATCATCATCCTCTGCACTATGGTACATATTACCATTACATGTGGTCCACTAAAATTCCTTGTTTTCCAGCAGTCTTACAATTTTCCCTGACCTATTTAAACGAAAACTTAAACCTAATACCGTATTTTTTCACAGCTGACAGAATAATATGCTATCAGTGAAGTCTCATTAAATTACACTGCAAGAGATCAAGCAAGCAGGACATATATTTTTTAAGTCCAATTAATATTTCTTGCAACAAATGCTATAGACTTTACATGAATGCCCATTTCAAACACACAAATACTTGATATTGTACATATTATCACCTGGCAAAGATGTACTATTGTCAGTTTACAAACTTAAAAATTGAAATCTTGAAACATATATGCTCATAATTACAGTATCCTGTATTAACACAGCTAACAATTTNACAAACTTAAAAATTGAAATCTTGAAACATATATGCTCATAATTACAGTATCCTGTATTAACACAGCTAACAATTTTCGCAGAGTAGCAATTATTTACATATTCCCTGTCACATAACATTCCCTGACCTTTCCCTATTTTCCTTGTGGGTGGACACCCTGCAAAACGTACTGGTCATCAAATATATAAATGTGCCCATGAGGAAAAATGGATCTGCAACTTCTTTAAAACCCACAAGTATAATTTTTTATCAATTATTTTTTTGAAAAATTTTAAGAGTGAACAATTTGATTACCAATAACAAATTATTAGGGCAATATAAGCCTATATTTGGGGCTTGCGATATACATTTCTGATGTGAATACGTACGTCTTTCAAATAAGACACACGCGATATCATGACAGTAATGGTGGTTTAACATCTGTAGGGCGATACAATCGACACTATGATGTCATGACTAATAACACCATTCTAATAAATGTGGTATCGTTAAATTAGGCAAGCATAGCCTTAATTTGCCACTGTGCATGAGCGAGGTATGGACTGAAGGAGGAATTTAGTGATATCTCTCCTCGCATTGGTAAATGCAATGTTCTCCCTTTTAAGTTATTGATGACGGATGATATTCCGGTGCCCGAACACCATTTTAAATGCCCACCACCAAGCGCTTAGCATTCCAGGAAATTATAGATCAATTTTTAGAGGCTAGCATATTAGTTCCTTCAACGTCAGTTTATTGTTCACCGGGATTTTTAGTGTGTAAAAAGGAAAGTGACAAATATTGTTTGGTGGTTAACCATTCCCTGGTAAAAAAAAAAGATTCATAAGGATCCCTTCCCTTCTGATGGGGAATTANTTGTTTGGTGGTTAACCATTCCCTGGTAAAAAAAAAAGATTCATAAGGATCCCTTCCCTTCTGATGGGGAATTATCAATAGTCTAAAGGTCAAGACAAGAAATGGTATATATTGAGATTGATATTAGAGAAAGGATCAGTATGGCATCAGCTCTTCTACCGTACGACGACAGTCTTGAAGGTATTTAATATGAAGGATATTCCATTTGTNGATCAGTATGGCATCAGCTCTTCTACCGTACGACGACAGTCTTGAAGGTATTTAATATGAAGGATATTCCATTTGTCAAATTTATAAGGTTACATCCGAATGCCAAAATGCCTACATATGCAACAGATGGTTCTGCAGGTGCAGACTTGTATGAAGTAGAGGATTGTATCCCGCCCGGAGAACATTGTCCTATACCTCTCGGCCTCACGTTAGAATATTCACGTGGCCATTTCAGAAACATGACAACGAGAACATCGATGGGACTACGAGGATTACAACTATATGTTAATGTCTGCTATCCAGACTACCGTGGTGAGTTACAAGTCTGCTTCTATAATTCATCTTCGGAAGCTATAGTCATCCAATCTGGCTAGTGGGTGGCGCAACTTTTCGTTTTGCCATATTCAAGAACCACCTTTGAAGAAGTCCAGCATCTCGTCTCAACTTCCAGAGGACGAAGCAGATTTGGCAGTATGGGCCAATAAGAAGTGGTTTTCAGGAACCCTCAGTAGTAATTGTATTAGTGCATATTTCCAGAGTGTTAATTGTAGCTGCATTATGTCAGATGGCTATATTCATATGCAGAACACGCAACCTTTAGTAAATACCCAACAAGTAATTTGTGATTCTCCACCTCCTTCCAAGAAAGCTAAAATTAATTTGTCTAATTTACGTAATAAGGGAGATCCTAAACCTAAGATTAAAAAAGGAGTAACATTTGCATTGGACGTTGCCAAATATGTGTACAATTTTTTTGCCAATATATTGGCCACATGCTTCATTTACGGTATAGGTCCCTTGGACATAATTAGCTTACTAGCAGTTCGGTTACAAGAAGCAACTGTAACTTTATGGATGGACATGGCACAAATCTTACGGGCGGTACAGGCATCTCAAATTATTGATTCTTGTTCACACACATCGAGTTGGAACAGCTAGTTAGATGCGCTTCAGAAGGCNTACAGGCATCTCAAATTATTGATTCTTGTTCACACACATCGAGTTGGAACAGCTAGTTAGATGCGCTTCAGAAGGCAGAGTATTGCATGATTTCGCCTTTTTCGACACCAGTCGAGGAGCTGATTTGCTACTTCGACAATTGCATCAAAGACAAAACGAAACCACCCGTAGCAGATTCTGTAGATTCAGTGTCATCTACCAAATGTGAGTTCATGTGCATTCCTATGGGTTCCAATTTTGGTAGTGAAGCCTTGCAACGTGTGTTAGATCATGTTTTGTCTGAATTTAAATTCAAATTAGTTTTCAACTACATTGCTGTCATCATTTGTCCCATTTGCATTGTCAGCAAGACTTTTAATAAAATTGTAGTTTATTTTGCCCGTCCTAGTCTTAGGGGCGGTGTATCTTGTTTTGGTGCGATCTGCGTCAGAAGTGTAAGCAGACACAGCATGCTAATATTGGGCAGGCTGTGACACAGATTCCCCAGGCTCCTTGGAGCACGGTTCATTTGGATATATTTGATGCTTTCGTTAGATCTAAAAAGACTAATGTATGTACTTTAATTTTGCTGGCTACTTTAACTAAATTTGATATTTTGTCACCGTTTCGAAACACGAAAGAGTCTTCCATTGTTAAAGCACTCACCGATCAGGTGTGGAAGGTGTTTAATGCTCCTGTTGAAATAGTTACAGATAATGCCAAGTATTTCACCTCTCATGTTTTTAAGAACATATATTTTTGCTGGGCTATTAAGCACTTCACTTCCAGTCCGCACTACCCGAAGGATAATCAAGTGGAAAGATTCAACAAGAATCTTAAGGCCTGTTTAACTATTTTTCATAATCAAGATCATACTTTGTGGGGATCAGGATTTGGATTTCATAAATGTAGGATTCAATAGTGCTTTACATGATTCCATGGGAGTTCCTCCCTCAATCCCATTCTTTGCCCGTCTGCTTAGTCACCCATTACTCAACATTTGGAATATCCCCCTTTTCTCTCTCCCACTGGTGATGCTGACACAGATCGCTTGCTTGAGGAAGATCACTGTAGGCTCGGGGCAGCAAAGCTGCAGGTCACTGCAAAGATGAACCAGGGCAGGTTTCCTGTTAGTTTTAAGTTAGGGGACCTGGTCCTCTGTAAGAACTATATGCTGGCAGATATGGGAAGGGATTTAACAGGGAAGCTGATTCCAAAATCTGTCCGCCCTTTTAAAATAAATAAATTCTTAGGTCCTAACACGGTCAGTCTTGTGTCGCCTAGCTCTAACAGATTGTTTAGAAAGGCACATGTTTCACAGTTGAAACATTTGCAACGAAAGTAAATGCTTAAGCAATCCTGTATGTGCCTGCAGTTTGGTTGCTTGTTTAATCTCTTTTAGCACTTTGTTTCCTTGAACCCTTTTCCCATGTTATTTTGGTTGTTTGTTTGTTTTCCCTTTTTTGATCCATGATTATTTTGCACGCTTCCCACCGAGTCGAGNTCATGTTATTTTGGTTGTTTGTTTGTTTTCCCTTTTTTGATCCATGATTATTTTGCACGCTTCCCACCGAGTCGAGCTGAGCCTACCGTCGCCGCCGAGATATGGTGCAAGTCATCTGCTGGAAGAGGCAGAGGTCCACTTGGTTTCTCCATTCGTGACCCCCCGTGCTGCTGTTTGCTTCTGTAGGCAACTGTACCTTGTGCTCAAGAAGAGACCGCTCTGATGGCGCTGAGTGGTCCTCCTGGCTGCCCACAGTCCCCGGGACTTCACAGATATCAGTGTCATTATTACTTCAAGATGGAGCTGATCACGCTGATCTTTGTGAATTGTACCTGAACTGTTTTATGTAAATTTCTGCATGTAACCTGAAAGTCTTATCCTTTCTGAACTCTTCTACTTATTGTTGATCTTTACTTCTGTGTCTACGAACCATCGTTCTTCTGTATTGATAGACTGTTTGAATGTTTTGTGTCAACTAGTTTCGAAACTGGTCGCTAGAGCACAGGCTTTGGGGTGGGGGTTGCGACGCCTGCGCTCATTGCGCTAGACGTCTTAAGTACGCTCGACTGCGAGGTGGCTTGCTTTATGCCCAGCTCAGCTCCCCTCCTTTTTCCTCCCTGTTCCCCTTCCTGATTTTCCCTGCTTCTGTGCTTCACAATTTTTTTTTGTTAATAGGAAAAGTTAATATCAGTGGCTGCACTACTTGCGCACCGTCTATTATACGCCCGATCGTCGCCTGCAGGAGTGTCTGAGGAGCAGAATCATGTTTTAAAATTGTAATTT
This sequence comes from Clitarchus hookeri, assembly GCA_002778355.1. NCBI lineage: Eukaryota > Metazoa > Arthropoda > Insecta > Phasmatodea > Phasmatidae > Clitarchus > Clitarchus hookeri. The sequence continues at coordinate 47,200 of NQII01001911.1, read as the reverse complement.
AGCCGTCCATATGACGTTGGTACCGATGAGGCATTTTTTAATTTACTTTGTTGCCTGAGAAGCCCATGTGGTTGAGCAACATGAAACGGTGAGTCGTGGTTGCAGGCATTCTATCAGTTGGGTCAATTCGAATGTTTTAATACTGTATGGCGTAGTTTGTGTTTTGTCTTGAGCATGCAGAGAATATGTTTTTTTTCTAAATTAAAATTTGGTTTTGGTTTAATCTAAAACTCTAGTTCTGCTGTGTGTTCCAGTTTTTTTACGTGTCGTGTTTAATGTTTGCTGCCCAAGAATTTTTCCAGTTTTTTCAATATGCTTTGCATCCATGACTTACGCGTAATTAATCAATTCATTAAAAATGTATTAGTTCTTTTTCTATTTTAATCGCTGGAGCCTTTATGGGTTATTCAACTGTCTCCATTAATTATTTCATTTTTATGTAAAATTCATTAAAAGTTTTAATGTGTGTGTTTTATTAAAGGAGGCTCTACTGGGTTTTTTAGGCTGCCCTCCTTTTTTTCTAATTGCTCGAAGTTAATACTCTGGTCAAAGTATTTTGTATTTTGCAAATTTTTAAGGTTTTTCACTTTATTGTATTGTATAATTTCTGATCACATTTTAATTATAATCAATTCATCTGAACAATTTTATGAATTATCTCAAGTTTGTAATTTCTTTGCCAAACTTTTATCATTGTAAATTTTTGGATTTTTAAAAAAATGTGTGAGGAAGTCAGCTTTAATGAATTGAAAGAGGTTGAAATTCCTCTATTTGGCGCTACCAGTAATTGTAAACATATTCTATCTAAATGATTACTTAACCTATTCTTAAATTTGAACAAAATATGCAGTGGGACAAGTTTTACTAGACACTTATTTACATCAAAAACTGTTACACTCATGTTCCTCCTCTTTTAACAACACACACACTTTCTACTTCAGTGTTACCAATACAACAACTGTACAGAAGAACAGAAAAACTATTTTATTGCCCATAACCGATACAGATGTAATTTGCACAGCACAGTGATAGAAACACTGCAAGCCTTGCACGTAGGAGCAATGGGGCGCTAGGCGTGTATTAAGTGTCGCCCATATCGCTCCCTCACTTCTGTGCTTTGAACGAGCAAAAAAACTCCACTCTACAAGCAAATAGCTCCAGATGCATAAGAGCCTTCATGGTCTCATCAACACCACCAGGGAGATGAGTACACACGAGGCAAACTGCTGTGGCAGTTCCTTTGACGTGGACGTACCCACTGCTGACGGACCGCACGAGTCTCTAGGACAGGTCTTGTGTCCACTGCCTACGGCGAGCTGTGAAAGATTCCCTATTGGTTGGGCTACCGGCTGTCAAGTAGGTTACCAGGCATCGATTGGCGAACTGTGTCTTCTAACATGTCGCTGGCATGTGCGGCCGGAGTTTGCTGCATTAAGTGGCTGATTCACTTCTATATTCTTACCTAAGTATTCTGTGCTGACTATGTAAATTAATAACATTAGCGGCTACATTTTGTGACACACCAGAACTAACAACGACAATGTGAATAAACATTCTGTTATATGAAGCAAAGCACCAACAGTAGGCCCCTACCCCACATTATGAACTATCAAGAGAAATGCTGGATTGCAGAATTCCTGAAACATGGGGTTACTTCGAGATAAACATTACTAAGGTGTACTAGCCTCTTTGCTGCTTCAGCATTCATTAGCATTATGCCAGCTGATAATATAAATCACTCAGAAAAAAAAAACACCTAGGCCTATCACAAACTTCATTCTGACCAAATCCACCATTACAATGAAACAATCGACTGCAGTTTTTCAGTCTCAAATCACACTTTGGAAGATTTTTTCATCTCGTCAATACTGAACATGTACTATCATTATTAGCTTGGAAATGTGATAAACTTTAAGGAAAATGTTGAAGTGCACAAGACAACTGATGCAAAAATTGTATTAAAAAAACTGCTACAAAAGAGAGGCCATGTCATGTTACTATCTTGTGGAAGCAACCTTACAGGGAGATTTTGGACCCAGACCAGTGTGCAAGTTTTATAAAAATGTTACAGTACCTACAAAATGTTTATTAACAGACATGTTACTATACAAAATGTCAATCTAGTCTTAACACACACTTTTCCTCTCTGTCTACAATGTGTACCATTCACTGTGCAAAAAATTGCACAATACCATACAGACAGTAAAAAGGTTTCCCCTAAGTGGCACTCATTCTTCCAATTTAAACCAAAACACAAAAAGCTTTGGAAAATGTACCAGGGTTCCCACAAAAAATACCACTAAATACCCTAACTTTCTTTACTGAAAAGAAAAACATTTAATTAATTGCATTAAATTAAAAAAAAAAAACATTATGTTCTTAACTTGTATGAAAAATCCCTCTAAAAATGGCTACTTCATAAGTTTCACACACATCATCTGCACTGTTATAGTCAGCTCTGCCACTTATAGGCAATCTGAGAAAATCTCCCTAAGCCCAGCATCTGCACTAACTTCAACTTGTTATTCAACTATTATAATGGGGATGATGAGATAAATACTGCATTACAGTACAGCACTAGTTTTTCCTGACTAAAACCATATTTTCAAAAGGCGTAGTATTCACAAAATTACTGACTAACCNATGTCAATCTAGTCTTAACACACACTTTTCCTCTCTGTCTACAATGTGTACCATTCACTGTGCAAAAAATTGCACAATACCATACAGACAGTAAAAAGGTTTCCCCTAAGTGGCACTCATTCTTCCAATTTAAACCAAAACACAAAAAGCTTTGGAAAATGTACCAGGGTTCCCACAAAAAATACCACTAAATACCCTAACTTTCTTTACTGAAAAGAAAAACATTTAATTAATTGCATTAAATTAAAAAAAAAAAACATTATGTTCTTAACTTGTATGAAAAATCCCTCTAAAAATGGCTACTTCATAAGTTTCACACACATCATCTGCACTATTATAATCAGCTCTGCCACTTATAGGCAATCTGAGAAAATCTCCCTAAGCCCAGCATCTGCACTAACTTCAACTTGTTATTCAACTATTATAATGGGGATGATTAGATAAATACTGCATTACAGTACAGCACTAGTTTTTCCTGACTAAAACCATATTTTCAAAAGGCGTAGTATTCACAAAATTACTGACTAACTGACCAATCCTCAAATTCCTGACTTTTCCCATTTGTGTGAACCCTGTTTACTCAGAAGTAAACTTCAATAAACAACATGCATGCTACAAAAAATTAACTAGATATTACAACCAAAATTTTACTTAATTGGAAAAAAAAACCTTGAAAGGAGGTTGTTAAAGACTGACGGTGAACATTGAACATGCTCTAATGACGAATTATATTTTGTGCAACAAAAACAATGGTCCCTGACGACAGTCACAATTTCACTTGAAGCAGTATTCAAGCGAGACATGATGCACATACCTGGTTCCAGACTAGGAATACAGAGTAATAATTTACACAANATCCTCAAATTCCTGACTTTTCCCATTTGTGTGAACCCTGTTTACTCAGAAGTAAACTTCAATAAACAACATGCATGGTACAAAAAATTAACTAGATATTACAACCAAAATTTTACTTAATTGGAAAAAAAAACCTTGAAAGGAGGTTGTTAAAGACTGACGGTGAACATTGAACATGCTCTAATGACGACTTGTACTTTGTGCAACAAAAACAATGGTCCCTGACGACAGTCACAATTTCACTTGGAGCAGCGTTCAAGCGAGACATGATGCACATACCTGGTTCCAGACTAGGAATACAGAGTCGTATTTTGCACAAGGAAGTTCGTCCAATTTTATGGGCAATCCACTAAAAAATTATAATACAGCAACTACAAATTTAAGGAATTTTTTTTCTTTTTTTAACTCTGCATTCAGAACTAAAATTGGTGTCAAACATCTCTCTCTTTACAAAAGAAATGTCACTAATGTGTCACCAATGTGTTAATGTAAAGTGTACATTTGAGTTTAAATCTGTCGCACATTTGTAGCATTCCTGCCTTATTGGATCACGTACTTACTGCAATGCCTACAACTTGCTCGAGAAAACAAAATTCAATACTCTCAGCTTTTTTATTTTGCTTCTAGTTGTGTAGGATTGAGACACTTTCCAGCAGCAGCCACCAAGTATACAATTGTTTAGGCTTCTCCCCCCCTTCCCAAGTTTTGGCATTGCGTGAACACTGTTTCAGTACAAGCCACGCACTTAGCACTTACTCTAAAGTAGAGGTGGGTCACCGAGTTATCAACATGTCGGTTTGTATCTTAATACTCACTTGTAACAGTTCTATAAAAAAAAACTACACTACCGAAGTGCAGATACAATTAGTATCGNGTAGAGGTGGGTCACCGAGTTATCAACATGTCGGTTTGTATCTTAATACTCACTTGTAACAGTTCTATAAAAAAAAAACTACACTACCGAAGTGCAGATACAATTAGTATCGGTGTGTCGCATCTGTTGTTCAATCAACACTAATCTGGTTTTAATTATATTCTTGGTTCAGATTTGGCAACTGCACAGTTATGAGTTTTTGTTAGAAAACTGAAAAATGAAAAACAAGTGGTTATTTGTAAATTAGTTTTCATTTACGGAATTTACATATCTCAAGGGCATTATCCCGTCTGAAAAATTTTTGCACAAGTAAAGTCTTTTTTACTGCTCTTGTCCTTATCCATACTTTATTTCACTGCAACAGACACCGCACAGTACACCAACCCAAAACACATACTCAATAACACGAGGTACTGGTAAATTGTACCAGACTACACGCACAAACAAGGCTAGGCCTACGAGAGAGACTAGCGCAATAGCAATATCGACGTACTCTGGAATACCGAGAGTATCTGATACAATACGGTGTATCAATGAAAAAGGCTGCTATGACCCATCTCTATTCTAAAGTTGACAGAAAAATTTTCATCAAGTAGGTGTCCGCTTTAGTTTTGTCGTGTGAGAGATAAAATCAGGGTGGCCCCTCCTTCACGCTGAAAAAATTCCCTGGGTTTTCCATGATCTTATAACCAATTTTATTTTTAATGTGCAAAATTAAATATTTTCTTAAAAAATGCTATCAGAAGTAACTAAACCTAAAGGTATACATACAAAAATTCCCTCATACAAAGGCTAGGGAAAAAAATTACCACAAAATGATAGGTACATAATAGAGTTTCAGAATAATATAGGCCTAAAATGACATAGAAAAATTCTACTTTTTAAATAGGTACCTCTCCAAACTGCTCACATGATAAGGAAACTCAGTCTGAAGCTGGCATAGTTTTCAATGTATTACAAATACATTTACTATACAACATTACATCAATACTTTTCTGTTTCCAGCTCAACATCGTAGTTGTAATGAAACCTCAGTATTTTATTACACATTTAACCTCCACATTGATACCAACTTTCTTTTCCTTTCCTTCAATCCTTTTAAGTTTTGTTTGTTCGCATCCCAGACTTTTCCCTGTAGCAACTAAATTTCCTGACATCTCCAGGTTTTTTTAAGGTAAAGTGGTCACCCTGACAATTAATTTTATTATGTTACCAATACAACTTGGGCGATCGAAACAACTTACGCTTGTGACTGCCGCATAGGAATATAAAAAAATCTGCTCTAGAGTCCCCTTGTGTCCATTCCGGCAGTGCTATGTTGAGGGAAGTTACTTGGTATTCCTGCCCAAACTTTGTAATTTAAATTAAATTTACAAATGTTATAAATCATGAGCATCTCTTGTGGTGAAAAATAATTAAGATGTAATGTAATGACAAAATTATAGATGTATAAATTAATTGCATATATATAAAAACGCAGAGAAAATAATTAAATGCACTTTTTTTTATTGGACACGTTACCTAAAACAATTCTATCATCAACATTTAACTGCATTCCTTTACATCTTCAGGCCACGATGTTTCCTCTTGATACGAGCATAGGGCCCGATGTCGGGATCCATGACAAAGTCGTAGAGCACGCTGACCCACGACCCGTGCTGCGGCAAGCTGTCGTAGTACTCCGGCGCTATGCGCTTCACCTCGGGCAGTTTCGAGCCTGGCACCGCCGGGAAGTCGTGGTGCTCGTTGTGGTAGCCCACGTTGAACGTCACCCAGTTGAGGCAACCGTAGTAGGAGTACGTTTCGTAGCCTTTGCGAAACATGTAATGTTCCGAGATGAAATGACCGGCAACGGGATGTAGCCCCATGGCGAGAAGAGATCCTCCAATCATGTAAACTATGATTTTACCTCCACATAGGTAATAAACGAGCGTGTTGAAAGAAAGCTGAATGACGACGTTTATATACTCCAGCATTACTGGTTTCTTGGGGTACGTGATCACAGGTCTCAGGGCATAGAAAAATGGCTGCAATGCAACCCAACAAAACTTGCCAAATGTCGTACAGAACAGCTTGGCTTCTAGGTATGTCGGTATATCTGTGTCCAACTTCTCATCTCCTTGATACCTGTGATGTTCTAAATGGTACTTCTTGAAGCTAATTGAAAATGGAAACCCTATTGGAAGATTTGCAACAAAGCCCAACATTTTGTTGGCCAGCGGTCTCGCGTGACCAAATGCCAAATTGTGCGAGATTTCATGTATCGCCAACATGAGCGAGTGGTTTATGACACCGCCGAAGCAATATGCAACAAGAAATATCATCGTCCAACTCTGGTCCTTCATCACATAGAACATGACAAACTGTATCAAAACCAAAGCAGTCACCTGCCATTTGAACCACGGATCGTATCCAAATAACTTCTTGATTTGTGGATACTTGGACAAGATCTCTTGGCGCCGGCTTCTGTGTGGTTCTTCCGTGTACGACCATTCGAAATCAGTTCTCGAGACATGCGCTCCCATTTCAAATAACGTAACCAAACGTGAGACAACAGTAACTATGGTAATATGAAAAATATCACAAGTCAGTCTTCAGTTGACAGCTGATTAAAAAGTCACCAGCAAATACAGGACGCACCAAAGATCATACTGACCTTGGCGTGTAAGAATGCACGTCCGCCATCGACAAAAACACAACCAATCACACAATAATTATCTACCACATGACTTCATTTAAATAACCAAACAACACACCTCAACTGACAACTTAAACTATCTATTTCCAGAGAGAATGTATCATAGGTCATTAAAGTCATCCATAGATAACGAAATATAAATGGAGCTGCATGTTGATGTTTCCATCTGGTTTAAAAAAACATTCTCGTGTAATTACGCCTGTGAGACGAAACTGACGTTTTCCACATTTTTTCCTACTTTGGTGAAATGATTAAATAAGATTGATGTTTAATTACCAATATTCATTCTAATTAGAGAATATGCAAATTTAATAATTTTATTAAGGTTATATTTAGCAATCCTTTAATTTTTTCGAATTCTTGTGATGTATCTCATGGAATTAAAAACAAATTTTTCTTTAGCGTCAAGTCGNATAAGATTGATGTTTAATTACCAATATTCATTCTAATTAGAGAATATGCAAATTTAATAATTTTATTAAGGTTATATCTAGCAATCCTTTAATTTTTTCGAATTCTTGTGATTTTCTTTAGCGTCAAGTCGACATTTTTAATGCACCTGCGTCTATACATTGAAATTCTCTTCTTCACAACCTATACAACTATCAAATCACATAGCTTCGACTAAGATTAGAATAATTTGNAAAAAAAAAAAAAAAAATATATATATATATATGATGATTCCAAAATCATGTGACAAACATTGAGGCGTGGTAGAGCGCACTAAAACAAACAATTATTATATAAGAATATATGGGCGGGAGTGACGCGTTTAGGCACAAACACAAAAATAACACATGAAATGCAACACAGTGTTTATTACAACGTCGCCAGTAAATGCCTTTTTACAGTACTCTCTTTAATTATTGCTCAAAATTGCTACCACCGACAGTAATGCAAGCTTGGTAGCGTCGGAGGAGTGATTGGCAAACAGATTCAAATACGCCGGGTATTTCACGCACACCACAATTGTCAGCCAATCACGCCATATGTAGAGGTCGCCAAGCATGCATGACTGTTTGTGTATGCATTTCCAGCAACTGTTTTAACATTTTCTGTACGGAAACACTCATTAAGTATGCTGCTAATGAACATTTTATGTTTCTGTTAATGTGTTATGTTTTTGTGTTTGTGCCTTAACGCGTCACTTCCAACCATATATTCCTATATAATAATTGTTTGTTTTAGTGAGCTCTACCACCCCTCAATGTTTGTCCCATGATTTTAGAATCATCCTGTATATATATTGATATCTCCGGCAGAAATATTGAGCCACGCTGCATCTATATATGTCCATAATTGCGAAAGTGTTGCCGGTGCAGGAGTTTGTGCACGAACTGACTTCTTGATTATGTCCCATAAATTTTCGATAGGATTCACGTCGGGCCATCTTGGTGGCCAAATCATTCGCTGGAATTGTCTACAATGTTCTTCAAACCAATCGCGAACAGTTGTGGACCGGTGACATGGCGCATTGTCATCCAAAAAAATTCCATCATTGTTTGGAGACATGAAGTCCATGAATGGCTGCAAGTGGTCTCCAAGTAGCTGAACATAACCCTTTACAGTCAATGATCGGTTCAGTTGGACCAGAGGACCCTATCCATTCCATTTAAAAACAGCGCACACCATTATGGAGCCACCACCAGCTTGCACAGTTCCTTGTTGACAACTTGGGTCCATGTATTCGTGGGGTCTGCGCCACACTCGAAGCCTACCATCAGCTCTTACCAACTGAAATCGGGACTCATCTGACCAAGTCACGGTTTTCCAGTCGTCTAGGGTCCAACCGATATGATCACGAGCCCAGGAGAGACGCTGCAGGCGATGTCGTGCTGTTAGTAAAGGCACTCGAGTCGGTCTTCTGCTGGCCTAGCCCATTACAGCCAAAGTTCGCTGCACTGCCCTAACGGACACATCCGTTGTACGTCCCACATTGATTCCTGCGGTTATTTCACACAGTGTTGCTAGTCTGTTAACACTGACCATTCTGCGCACACGTCGTTGGTCTCGGTCATTGATTGCAGGCGGTCAGCCACTGCGTTGTCCATAGAGGGAGGTTATGCCTGAAATTAGGTATTCTCGGCACACTCTTGTCACTGTGGATCTCGGAATGTTGAATTCCCTAACTATATCCGAAATAGAATGTCCCATGCATCTAGCTCCAACTACCATTCCGCGTTCAAAGTCTGTTAATTCCCGTTGTGTGGCCATAATCACGTCAGAAACCTTTTCACATGAATTACTAGACTAAAAATTAAAGCCCAACCAATGCACTGCCCATTTATATATTTTGTATGCTATACTACTGCCATCTGTATATTTGAATATTGCTATACCATGACTTTTGTCACCTCTATTTATACGCTAGTACACTACTTTTGACCTACTCTAAGATTAAACCATCTAATGTGAACAATGCATTAAAATAGCGCTCAAATGACCATTTGTGCCATCGCAGTCGACAGCTACCCTGTAAGATACCCTGTCCTAGTCGACCAATTATTCTCCGACATGAAGCGATGACGAGGTCGGAATACACCCTCCCTAGCCATCAGCAACTACGTGACCCAAATGGTCATCTTGGTTTATTCGCCTCAAGTGGTAGCTCTTGGGGCCGAATCAACTTAAGTGTATTGTTGTCTGACAATGGAGCATTGTTGACTGGGCGTAAATAGCGTGAAGGCTGCACTTGGTGGGGAGTCCTACATAACACCACCATGGTTTTTCATGTATGTGCTAATCCAACAGAGCACCACAATCAAGAGCTGAAAACAACTGCAGTTGCATGTGGGTGACAATCACGCATTTTGGACTGAACATCTTCTGACAGCTTTGTTCATGTTACACACTCGTGTCAACCTGGCAATAGGAAAAACACTGGCTGAACCTTTACAAGGCCACCAACTTCTGCTCCTCGGGGAGTTCACTCATGCACCTCAATGTCATGTCAGTGACCCCGAGAGCAGTGAAGCCCACAAGTGCAGCTGCGATGCTGTAATGGTCAGTGCATGCACTGGCATGACGAGTGTCCAAACCGTGCCGCCAAGATACGTGATGGAAAACAGCAGCCGGGAAACGAACGAGTGGGGTAGAGCAGCCGGATGTCACCTACCCCCAAGTAAGCAGCAGTGAGCCTGGACAGACTCCTCAGAAAATACTCATCTCATAAATCTGCAGCAGTAAAATCCAAGTGATCCATATTCCTGTTTCTTTAAACAATAAACAGTGTCACACTCTAATAGACACAGCGGTTTCACATAATTTTGTCCATGTGAACCTAGTGGACGTGAGCCAAATAAAGCCATCCAATCAAACAGTGTAATTTGTAACCACCCCCACACTGGCGAAACATTAGGCGAAATAACCATAACAGTGCATATTCGGGATATTGAGAAAACAACAGCTTTCGTTTCAAATGACTTGAGGGAGGATGCAATTTTAGGCATACCATGGTTAACAGCAGAACACAGTGGTAGAATGAGCTGTCTAGTCAGACCACTTTGGACATAAGGGATACCGGGCTGTGTATAATTTAGATCCGCGGAACACGAGTGCAATACCGGACATACAGTTGGACGAGCTCTACCCCGCTGTTTCGGCTGAGTACAGCGATGTAATCCAGCACCTGATAAGTGAATGCCGTGATGTTTTCGCTTCTGCCGACCCTCTGTGTCGAACCAATCTGGCAGAACACTGTATTCCTCTCATGCAGTCAAAACCAATATACAGTTCACCACACCGTTATCAAACACATCAACACTTCATCATTAAGGAGCAAATTCAGGAAATGCTGAAACAAGGAATTATTGAACCGACTAACAGTGCCTACAATTCTGCAATCACCTTAGCTCCGAAAAAAGACAGGACCTGGAGATTATGCATAGACTTTCGGCTCCTCAACCTTATCACATAAAATGTACCGCCTCCATTCATCGACATCAAAGACGCACTCAACAGCCGGATGTGGACCACTCCTGCATGGTCTGGCACAGCCACTGTCATCATGTCAACGGCCCACAGTCACTGCATCAGTGCGGCCCGCGGAACACGCACATCGTGCGTCCCGAAGCGTGTCCACATCGTTCACTTGGGAACGGGTCATGACCCGATACCGAGTGATCCAACTGAGTGCCTGTGGTGTCCCCAGAGAGATCTATGAAATTAGGATAGGAATCAAGTGTTATAATGTGTAGTAAATAGCATTATAATTTATCGCCCACTGGCAAATGTTCGTGAAATTCGCCGTTAGGGGATTGCGTACTCATCCCGGACTAAATGCACGCCACGTGCATATTTAATGAGGTGTAGAGTAGCAGGGCTATGGTATTTGAAGTGCTCTATTTAATTTTCCGAGTGCAATTGTGTGTCTAATCAAGCCAATTAGTGACGTAGGAAATAATTAGTCTTTCTTTTAACCTGACCTTTCCTGTTGTAGAGTGTCCCAAAACTTAACAGATATAAATTGACATGTGCTCTGCAAGGCACAACATAATCATGTTTTGTATTTAAATTAGTCCTTAATTAAGAACTCTTAATTCTCTACAGGATTGGGAAAACTCGCTCAGAATGTTTCAGTGTTTTATATGTATATGTTTAAAGTTATACATTAATGAGATAAGTTAATTAAATTACCTTGCGGAGTGGAGCGAGCTTTTGGCAAGGATGCCATCCGCCCGCGCCATCTCCGGCAGTCTGATTCCATGTGGTCTTAGGTGTTGCACATTCGTCGTTCGTCGCATCGTTGGGGAATTTCCTACTTTGTCCTGAACACTTAACTGCAATAGGTTAATGCAATTTACGGGTACTTTTATTTAATTTACCAACAGTCTTACCAGCGTTTGCAGCACCTCTTCGCCAGCTCAATTTACCGACCCCGGAGGTTTAATTACTGTTGTAAGTTTTCGCACCATTCTTGGCTTTTTTGTACAGTAATTGTTGCTGGTAGGACTTATGAGTCAGGTCCGCTTTAATTTGCATTGTTTACATGTAACATAGTACACTATTCTGCAATACAATTTACTTGAGCTAAACGAAACTTGTGAGTTCTCATTTAGTGTTGTATTCTGGGCCGTGGCCCTATACAGGAAGTTTTCGATGCCTCAAGGAGGCATTCTTCATTTATAAGGTAAAAAGGTAATACTAAGGCGTGCTGGGGAGCCCGAATACCCCGGCTATATATTACGTTTTCCTGTAAATTTGTATTATGTGTGGTAGGGGATACAGCCTCGTGGTCGTTCAGCCCACGATCCTGAGAACTGTGACTTCGTGCTCACCCAGTGAGCTGGCACCCATTCTATTCGAAATAGGAATATTGTGTAATATTCTGATTTTTCTTAACATAGTCGCTGGACGATGTCCGCATTACTATCCCCGACCGCTCAGTTAACATTAAGCCTGGGCTATGCCAAAGTCCTAACATCAGTTGACCTCTGCAGCAGCTACTGGAAGATACCCATCAAACCTGAGGATCATCCTAAGACTTCCTTCACCGCTCCCGATGGACACCAGTTCCAGTTCAGGGCCATGCCTTTCGGCCTGAAAACTGTACCAGGCAACATTCCTGTCCGTGATGAAGCAAGTGCTCGATGGTAAGTTCACATTGGCCTATCTTGTCGATGTTGTAATCTGGCCCGAGTCATGGGAAGACCACATGCAAAACCTGTCACTCGTCCTTGAAAACCTGACCATAAACCATATCACTTGTGTAAATAAGTAATGTTACCTCGGGAATGCATGTATACAGTTTTTGGGGCATCTTGTTGACGAGAACAGTATCTGCCCAACCCCAGAGTAGTTGGTTGTAATTGACAATTACCGCCAGCCGACCACATGTAAACAGTTATGTAAATTTTCTGGCCTTATTAATTGTTTACGTGAGTACATAAAAAATTTCGATGTAATAACAGCTTCATTAACCAATTTGTTATCACCTGCTCACAAATTCAACAGGACTCTAAATATTCCAAGAGCTTCTCTGAAATAAAAAAACTAGTTTCCGCAACTGTTCTTCACTATCACGACACAACTCAAGCTGTCACCTGTATTAACAAATGGATGGGAGTGAGCATGGGCTAGCCGCCATCCTGTACCAGCTCAGTGACGATGGTATTAAAAATATCATAGAATACAGTAGTGCCAAGTTCAGTACCATAGAACATCGCTGTGATGTAAGCGAAAGAGAATGCCCAGCTGTGATTTGGTTAGTAAAAATATATGGGCAGTTTGTGGAGCATCAAAGCCTCACATGGTTAACAGATAACAGATGCCTTGTCTAGTTACATAATACGAAGGAAGCCCACAGTAAATTCACATGCTGGGCTTCATTCCTTCAATAGTTTGACTTTGAAGTGCAACATGTGCCGAAAACAGATATTCAGCTGGCCGATGCACTCTCAAGGTCACGATGTGACACAGTGGCACGAGACGAGGGAGAGGAGGAAGCAATTCTCCCCCCCCTTTTAAAAACCTGCCACTTCCCAGAACCCTACACTTACAGACATCTATGAACATGTAATTAGAGCACATCAAACTTGCCTAGCATCACAAAACTTGGCGAAACAGCGCGTAAAAAAAAAGAAATGAGTCATGGCATGTAGTAGACGGACATTTGGAAACACGTGCCAACAACAATAACGAGCACTGGAATAGCTATGTGCCACATGCTGCGAGGGAAGTAGTCCTACAGTTCGCACACGACACTGAAACAGCCAGTCAGCCAGGCGCACTGCAAACACTTGCCAGGAATTTCTCGGGCGATGCACTATTATGTTCGTGGGTGTGTTGCATGCAACTGTCTGAAAAGCCACGGTACTAACGGTTCCCAGCAACAAATGTTACACTTTCCCACAGAACCTTTCGAGACTATAGCTGTGAACTTGATCGGCCCATACCCATGTACCACAATGGGAAAAAGGTTTATTCCTGTTCTGACTGATCTCTTCTCCTGATGGGTAGAAGCCTACTCCATTTCCCGTGAGTGCAAAATGTTTTGCCAAACAGCTGGAAAATTCCTCTCCCCACAGGTGATCAACACTGCACACTTCCTAATAGTGCGCAGGACTTTATCTTTGACCCGATTGGAAAACCCACACCGATTTCCGGTCACTTTTCGTTTCCCATCTTAGGACAAGTCCTACACAGGTTCCCGAGCTCACCGCACTGGAAACATTTTCTTTCGGACATCTTACAACTGCTGTATTGACAATTCCTTGCCATGCGTCCCTGGACTGCACAATTACTGCACAGTATAGAAGAGACAGGTTGCTCGACAACCCGTGTATTGAAAATTTGGCCATACGACACAGAGTTTCAGTCATGGCCGGCTCGTACAGGAGGTTGAAAATATGCACGATATTCATTGAAAGCCACAAGACGGTTTTGTACTTTTACACCTAGCTGGCACAGCTCCCGAAAATTATGTGGAACAGAAACAAGCGTGCATTGTGCACAAATGAGCGGAGCCAAATTATCTACAATGACACTGACCAATTCGGATTCACTCATTTGTAGGCAAAAGGTCTCAAGAAATGCACAAATTGAATCAACAAATTCGTACATAGATTCACCCAGCCTTTGGTATCTATAGATAAAGTCATTTTCACTTTGGCTCTTGATGCGCAGGAGGAACAAAGCCTCGATCAACGTGTATTTAAAGCCCACAAAGGTACCACCTTCACAAAATAATTTTAGAATAAATCCTTCACATTTAATGGCATTTAATCGCTAGAGCTTTCAGGAGACTACCCTTAGAACTCAAACACAGACTATCTATCTTACTCACAGCAATAAAGAAATACAGAATACTAACTGGTTCTAGGAATGTGAAGGGAGATAGGTTCTGCAAGGATACCAGTAATCTGGTAAATAACTTGTCTACATTAGGTGGACCCTGGGTGACACTCACCATGATCACTCGCTCAGAGGGTTTCACCATCGGATCTTGTTGATGCCCCCACCACAGCTCAGCTACGGTCATCGCTTCATCCACATCGTACTCGATGTCCCATAAACAATTCAGAATTTCACCCTTCTTCAGGGCGTATACAAATCCGACCTCGGCATTTCATGCAACAAATACAACATGCAGATATGTTAGCAGATAAATAATAAACGAAAATATTTCAGTTGGTGTGTGTGTGTATATATATGCCAATTAAATATACATAATGACAAAGCAGCAGCCTTGATTTTATAACAAGCAACTTGGTAATTAAAAAACAAACGATCACCATAGCAAATTCATTCCAGATCCACACAAAATTTTTAACAAAATGTGAAAAGATCGTAATGAATTTAATAAATTGCTGTGTTGTTTATAGAATATGAAAAATAATATAATTTACAGATTACCAAACTATTAACGATTATTTAAAACAATTATAATTTGTAGATTACAATTAAAGCATATAATTTGACTAGACTGAAAAACAGCATTAAAAAAAGGAGAGCTGCCTTGTGAGCCCAGTAAAGCCTCCTCTTTATTAAACTAACACGTTAAAATATTGAATTAAAAATGCTAAATAAAATATGAAGTCCAGCGGAGGAAGTAAAGTGACCCATCAAAGCTCCAGACGAATTAAATTTTTAACAAGCTTATTGAGTTGTTTCTAGCAGCATGTCGTCCTCTTAATTAAGTTTGTTAAGGTGTTATGCTTTCATGTGCATTTTTTGTGGGAATTTTGCATTTTGTAATTACGGCCCTTGTCACACCTTTGCGGACAAGTGTCCAGGTTTCGGCAGTGGCCAAGGAAAGAGTGTGTTTCAGTTGTGTTGGCATTTGTTTCATGTCACTATGTAATTCTGTTAATTCTTTTCTTATTTTTTGGCTGTTTCGCCAGATTTTTTTTTGCTAGTTGGAATGTGCTCTAGTTCTGCTTAACATTTTCGTGTATTCACTTTTAAATTGTAAAACAAATTTTATCATCTGAAAATTGAGTAAGTTTAAATATTCATCATTGTATTTGATTTATGTTTCTTGTTTAAATAAAAGTTTTTCTTTATGTTTATAAATAATTTACAACAGTACCATTGAATTTACAATTATCAACATGTAAAACTTCATTTGTGAATTTATATATGTCTTTCTTGAAATTCAATTTATGTATCGATTAGACACGCAAGATTACGAAGTCCAGAACATATATATATATACATATATATAAGATATATATACATATATCATATATATATATCCACTAAGGGAAGATTCTTCTTATTCTCTTTCTCGCCATACAGTATGTAGTCGACTTACTTTAGCTTACTTTTGAAATCCTTCATCGTCTTGTAATGAATTAGTTTTTATCCGCCGTTTTTGATAAGTTGATAATTGCCTAAAGTTATAGCGTTAAATAAATAATGTTTCAATTTGTTGTACATAACATATGTTGTCTTACTGATTGTTGTGAGTCAATTTTGATTGCTCGTTTTACCTTAGATTTTGTGCGTTATGAAGAAAGGCCTAGTGGAAATTTATTGTATAGACCTTCCATTAATGTGCGCATTACGTAAATTATTTATTCAATTCCAAATTCTAAGCAACGAAGCAGTAATGCTGCCCTACTAAAACTCTCCGAAAAAAGTTATGTTAAATATCAATTGTAACCTACAATTTGCTTCTCAAAATGTACAAATACCACCATTATGCAAGAAGTATACATCTTCGTACACTTGTATACTTGCATGCTTCACTTGCAATTCGGATAAAACTTGTGATGTCTTTTCCGGGGACAGGTACGTGCAAGCATGCACTTCAGGTGAATTCGGACACAACCATAAGTTAATCGACTTTTAAATTCAAACTAAGGTGTAATTGACCATATCGCATAATGTGACACTGTAAGTTCTATGTAAACAAAATTTTTTGAATGACAAACAGTTAAATACTGGATGTATTTATGATTATACTGGGAAGCTGTTTTTGGTGTCGGTACAGAATTGATTAAATATGCAGAATATCTAAATTGAGGGGTATTGCTGGTAGTTTAGAAAGTAAATACGGGCGTAAAAGTATGGTAATAATCACTTTGGATGGTTTTAACCCGCATAATGTTGATTGTCGAACATGCTAGTGAGAATATAAACTACCTAGATGTGACTGTGTGTTTTAAATTACTTTGATTTTCTTCAGGGACATATGCTGCCGAAGATATAGAATTCAAAAGCATGGTAGCAGAGCTATTTAATGACAGGGTGGGTGAGGGATGTCGTAGCAATGTCACTGCACTAATTTTGGGCGAGGGTAAATCCAAAAATTAAAATGTACTCTTTATATTACTTATATGCTGTATCAGTTTTTTTAATAACTTGTAATGGAATGGTACTATCGTCAGTTGGAGAACTAATTAAAACTTTTATGTGCATTACTACTTGCCATACAAAATTCATTCCCAGGAGGCACAAATTTGTATTAATTCTGCTTTGTACAAAACTCCTCAGCATAAAGATTTATGAAGAAAAAAGTGTATTAAATAAAAATTAATGTCAATTCTGTGCAAAACTTCCCAAGAAACCGATTTGCATAGCCCACCACACATCAGAATAAACTTTTATTTTAATAAACTAGGCAGAAAAATAAAAACTTTACTAAATGTTTAATTACCTTTAATTCTAGCATATGAACGAGCATCCTAGTACCACTTACATAGGGCTGTAATCACCATCCCTGTAGTTGCTTTTTGATACTGAACTTACTAATAATTGCACGCACCTAGTGCTTTCACTTGTTACACTGACGAGGTTGTTGGCCACCTCGCACATCTTACTTTCATTTAATTAAATCTGCAATAGGGTGCAGTGCCCGTAGTACCTTGAGGGGTAAAGTAAATGAAACACTCGTGGTTAGTCAAGATGTTTACTTAATCCTATTGTTCTATATACAGTGATTCTGTTATGTCAACTGATGTAGACTTGGCCCTCTTGTCTGCCAGTGAGCAATACTGTAAAATCGGCCTAAGCAATTGAAATTATTGAAAGGCATGTAGTGTGTTAAACCCTGGTTAAAAACTGCAGGGAGGCAGATGGTCGTCCCCTCGGCACTAAATATGCAAATGTTCTGGTTGATTATGTTACTATTGATGATGAAGGTGATTTCAGCAAAAGTTGAAGGTGCCAAGGGGTCCGTGCAGAGTGGAACTATCATGCTGCTGGCCGGCCCGAGTGCTGAAGTCAGAATAAAACCACGGGGTCAGCTTCCACTGATGGTTGCCGAAGCCAACACAAAAAATTACGTGAAACACAACGTGAACCCTCTTAATGCTAATTAATATGCTACAAAATACTATTTCATGGTTAATTACATGTTGGTTACATCCCCGTGATTAATTAAAGGTTGATTACATCTGTGACTGTGACATCACGGAGCATGTCACCACACTAGAAACACAAAGATAAAATGGTAAGGTAAACTGAGTACTTATTTCAGTTTCCGGTAAATTTCTCAAGTGTTTTTCAGTTTCCGGTTTGTTTCGCAGATGGGCGAGTCCAAGTGCTCCACCTTGGGTGGGATGGACGAGTCCATCCGCGAAAGGGGCGTGGGTAGCCATGCTCATTTGAGGTTTTAATAAAGAATCGACTTCAATTTATTTGGCTACAGCCTTTTGGACAGTTTGCATGGTTTAGGGATTTTATTCCCCACTGTTTAACCGCACTTGGTGTCACGTAGAATTGTTATCCCAGTCATCAGGCCGGTCGACGTCACACAAGTGGGAAGGACGTGGGGCATCGTGGCACGAGCTGCACCGATGTTCACTCCAATTACTGGAGCACCTGATTGTTGTGGCTTTTGGGGGGACACCATGTTAGACCGCTCATTATTTCCCCGGCAAGTTACCTCTTGAGGTAAATATAGCAATACAGTCACTTGAGTTTAGTAGGACATGACTGCGAGGTGGGTGTGTTCCATTCTCGCTGACCCATATTGGTGTACTCGCGACCAAGTGTTCACTTTGGCCTGGTGTTGGCCAAAGTGGTGCAAGTGATAACGAGGGCACACATGTTCGCGAGGGCACACATGGTTGCGTGGATCACGTCATAGTATTAACCTAATGATGTTCATTAATTTATGTCTGTGCTACAAAAATGCATTATTTGTTGTCTACACAAAGCTGTTCTGGTATTAGACTTATGAAGGCAATGCATCTTCATTTTGTTGAAAAAGGTAAGTTTGTCATTGAGTTTTTTCGAAGGTTGTCCAACTTGATACCTTGAAGCTTTTTTGTTGTCATTTTTCCCACAGTGAATTTCCGTTTTTGAGACAGTGTTATGATGTGGAAATGTATCATCCTGTTTTATGAAATTAAAATGCATACGCATCACCTTAGTGTCGGTTTTAATTCGTAATGGAAAGTGAAATATAGGTAGCAGGAAAAGTCAACGATCATATCTGCAGGAATTCTAGTAATAACTTTCATTAGGTAATGGGCCCAGATCTACATAGTCGAAAATTGCGTTGCGATAGAAAAAAAAATTGTAAGTTTTGAAAAAAAAAAAATGGGAATCATCATTGATGAAGATACCAGGTATTGTGTACCATTGTTCAATGGTACAAATTACAGTAATTGGAAGTACCGAATGAAAGTGTTGCATGATGAGAAGAGCTTGTTGGAAAATGTGGAACAGCCTTTGGCCAAAAAATTGACTGCTTTTTCTCCTAGTACCAACGACACACCTAGGAAGAAATGGGAACGGGCAATAACAGAAGGGAATGCCAATATAAGTAAAAGCCTTATAGTGCAGAAAATAGTAGACATTCACTTGGAATATATTAACGACAAAACTATAGTTTATGAAACGTAGGAAGTTGTCAGTGATGTTTTTGAAAGGAAAAGTGTAGCCACACAACTTCTACTCGAGAGGAAATTGATTTGCAAGAAGTTCCAACGATCCCAAGAAGGACTGGAAACATCCTGATATTTAATCGTGCCGTGCGGGAATTAAAAGAAGCAGGCTCAACCATGAAGGATAATGATATCATTTGTCACCTACTGCTCAATATGCCCACCGTGTATGATGCTGTAGTAACCGCAATTGAAACTGTAAGTTCAGACCAACTAACTATTTCATTTGTTAAAGGTTGACTGTTTAATGAGGAAACAAAGCGAGGCCCACAGAAGCAGAAACCAAAACCAGATGATCAGCTAGGTTCCGTGTTTGCTGTGTAGATAAAATAAAAATATACAGGAATACACAGAGGAAGGCACGAAACTAATTATCAAGGTAATCAAAGGGGAGACGAAAACTACGAGAGATATGATTTGTTTGTTACAGGTAAAAAGCTAACTACTTTTCCACATATGTCATAATTGTGGAACTCTTGGAAACAAAATATCCTAATGTAAAAAACCTCAGCAAGCCTACAGAAACTTTAGTAAAGCACACGTGGCTGGCTGTGAGAACGGCATTCAGAAAGGAGGAGAATAGTTCTGAAGGAAATGCAAGTTACATATTTTGTCCTATCAGACAATACAAGCTGCTGAAACAGTGTGTACCAATTACTTGGTTAACTCAGTAGAAAAGGAAATATGGTTTTTAGACCCAGGGGTAACATTACATCTAACATGACTAGGAACAATAATGTTTAATGAAAGGGAGTTGGAAGTGCCCATAAAAATAAAAGTGGCAAAGAAAGATAGTTTCATAATAGCCCACACAAAATGAGACCTCGATATCAAAAAAACGCTGAAGGTAGCTGTAAAAAGTCACATTGCATTGGTATGAGTTCGGGGTTGGAGAATATTGGGGATGTCGTAGATGCACTGTTACTTGTGCAAAGTTCTGGCTTGAAATACTCACCAGAGACATCTTGTAGGTTTCTCACCGGCTGCTCTGCTGCTGGGGGTCGCGGCCGAGTCGTCCAGGTGGCTAGGCTGTCATCCCGATCCTCTACATCTGAATTGATGATGGATCATTTATGGTGCGATATGCTGCTAGTCGTGGGCAGTCGCAATCGGCTCAATACCATCGTGGGTGCCCGTCGTGAGGTGGACAGTTATACTGGTATTAAGTTAGTTAAATGCGGAGAAGTAAGGCCACTCAACACGCATATTAAACACCGGTACAAGTACATATTACTCTGAAAAACACTTGCATCTCTTAAAATGGCTGGTTGGTGTGTCCAGCTCCCAAAATGCCTTTAAGAGGCAAGGCCTACAATCAAAATGCTTGACTGGGAGTTGAAGTCATATATTGACATTCTGACAATACAAACCGGTAGACGATGCTCAAGTCATTAACACCTTCCATGCGGCCGCCGTACATGTACGGCGGCAAGGTTTTCGCAGCCACGCGGCCGCCGTACATATACGGTGCCCCTCTATTGTCTCTGTATAAGGCTGGTAAAGGCCCGCGCTACCTAATACTCCTTCCTCTTTACACCAGCGTGGCTAGTACGGTCTGAGCTGCGATACTACGAGCTTCGCCTCTACTTCTAGCCCTTTACTTCTAGCCCTCACCTGTGTTTTTAGTGATTGTTTTTATAAATCTTCAAGTTTTTATTTTATTTCTTCAGCGTGAAGTATTTTTTCAATTGAATTTCTTGTTTCAACATGGAAAACAACGTACAACAAGATGAAGAATCAAGGTAAATATTGAAAGCATTACTTTCTTATATATATTTCACGTCATGCTGGCTCCAATGGGGCTTGCACGTCGTCGCTCCAGCCTATTATATATGCAATTGTGTTTTTCTTTTAGTAAATCCTTTCTTTATTATTATTATTGCTTTTATTATTAGGTATTTCATTTATTGATTTATGTTATTCTCTATGTAGAATCTGATCGACCCTTGTCACCAACTCCGTGGCCGTCGGGGATGCAAAAGAGTTCTTCTACTGCCCAAAGGAAGGATGCTAAAGGTATTTCGATTATTTTATAGTAATTATTGATGAATGAATTCTACATCTTGACTTTCTTTATTAGAGCACTGGAATGTTGTACTACAACGAGCAAAAATATTCTATATAGCAGTCATACATACAGGAGAACCTAATTTGCAGGCAGGCCCCCCACACCCTAATTTGCCCATCTTGACTACATTCAATCATTAGGTATAGCATTGCTCAGACATCGTTTATGGAATTATTATTCATAATATTGCCACGTATCAGCTTTCTAGTATAATATTTCATGGTGACCGGCAAGCATTTGCATAGCGGGGTTCTTGGTTTCAGTGCCTAGTCATCTCCTTCCTGTTGTTTTCGGAGGTGCTAACTATTATAGATATATGACATGTATCGTATACAATTAGTGCATATATTGTGCACATACAATGTATTTTTTGTACATATTGTATATATTGCATAGTTCCGGCCTACCGGCAAATAAGGGTCTCTCACTACATTGTTAGGTTTCTCCAGTGAATCTACCTTATGTTCTACAGAACATTTTTTTTCTTCAGGTTCAACTACGACGAAGAGGAAAACGTCTAGAGAAGCCACACCGTCAAAAAAGCAAAGATCCGAACAAGGTAATTTATGAAAATTATTCTTTATTTTCATTGAATCGATTGATGTGACGACAACGGCACCTTACTGGTTTTGAGCCGCAAAATGTTTGCACTGAAACAATTCTAAACCAGGGCAAACACTATAAGTACGGTATCAAACTTTATATGCTGACCGATGCATCCATCATTTTGCATTTTTATATATATGCGGGAGAGGGTGACCTAGAACTCGGGGGCAGGGTCATACAAGTAATGTAGTTAGGAAACTACTAACAGATTTTGAGGGTAAGGGGCATTCCATTTTTATGGATAATTTCTATAACAGCGTAGAACTGACTCATATGTTATTAGAAAAAGATACATACACATCAGGTACTTTTTCTATCAAAACGAAAACACAACCCTACTGATGTTGTGTCAGCAAAATTAGAGTGGTTGGGAGGGGGTGTGTTAAGTCTAGATATTCAGAGGAGGGTGTATGTGTACTCAAGTGGAGAGATATGAGGGGCATACTATTTATTTCCTCTGAGTTTGGTCCGGAACTAGTCGAGGTACGTTCTAGAAGGGGAAGTCACACCAAGACAGCTGCCATAGTGCAATATAATTAATACATGTCTGGATTTGATCGTCAAGACCAATTCTTGGTGTATTATAATTCAGAGCATAAATCGCTAAAATATTATAAAAAAACTGGAGGTGCACACATTACAGTTGGCCGTGTTAAATTGTTATTTGTTATATAGGAATTATACAACTTCAAAATTAGACTTTTTGGGATTTAGGAATGCCCTTGTTACCAAACTAATAGGGTTAGACCAACTGCCTTCTTTTCTTGAACCTGTCCCCCGTGGCCTACGACATTTCCTCAGGATGATTACAGAGGTGAATGAGAAGGGGAAGAAGAAGCAAAAGAGGTGTAAGGGTTGCTCTTTGCAGGGTAGGAGGAAGGATGTCCTTTTTTATTGTCAAACATGTCCTGAATTGCCAAGGTTCTGTGTCGACCCTTGTTTTGTCGATTATCACGACCAAAATGAACTCATTTAGTTATTATTGTAAATATGTTTGCATTTGTATTAGTTCTACATTTAGTTATTATTTAGTTCTATTTTAGTAACGTATTTATGTATTATATTTGTAAGTTATTTCTGTTAGATTTATGCTGCCGTACATGTACGGCAGCATAAAAAATTGCTTTTACGTCATAATCATGGGAAATGAAAAATTTTTTGGCATAACTTATTTAGAGACAATTAAAAATAATAAAATAACAATTTTTTTTCAGTGTGTGGGCAAAATGTTTGTTTTTGAGCCAGCGTTGAATGTGTTAAGCAGACCGAATACACAAAGCCCGTCGGGGGCTAATGCGGGAAAGTGAGCACGTGCTCTCTGGATTTACAAGTTGAAGTTACACTCATGGGGCCTTGAGTCTACAGGAGGTGTAGAGGCGCTTCTTCTCGGCGATGAAGGTAACTTAAATTAATGTTCCAGTTGATAAAACATAAAAAAAAGTATTGTTCATGATGGTAGACAAAGAAGTTGTTGAAGTACCTGGGAGTCATGAATCGTGTGCGGCCTGGTCCGATGAATACCCGCTTCTAACTCAATGGCTGCTGGTGTCTTTCTGGCCACTTGTCATGAAGATGCCGAAAGTCGAAAACGCACGAGCGTAAAAGAAAAGTGGAAATAGTGTTATGCACAAAATTATTACATAAGATGGGTGGGGTAATTCACTTAGCTAATTTACGACTTAACATTGTCCCTAACAAAAACTTGACAATGCAATTTCAGGCTGTTAAGCCACTAACACTCTCATACACTCTGTGTTGTACAATGGGATCGGTTGTTCGTATGCATCATTACCAGGGGTGCTACGAAGCCTGGTGTCGCAATCACGCATGCTGCACCCTGACGGCGCAGCACTGAGTGTAAGCACACATGCTGGTCGGTTGAGATCCGAACCACGAGACTGTCCTGGTGTCGCCCACATGGTTGGATCAAATTGGGACAGTCAGCTGTTTCGCGCAGTGCTGGGCGAAGTGGGTGCTTTCCCAAACACTGTCGAGTAACTGTTGCTGACGGCCTCACCCGGTGTTTTTATCGTCAGCATGGTGCTCGGCTGGGGCTGCTTTGTACTGTGGCACAGCGAACGGTCGTGGAGACCCATGAGTTTGGGCTCACATCAGCATTGTGTTCTAACTGCGCCTAATCATGAAAAATATGTACTCTCTTTTGAAAAATTGAATATGAATTGATACAATGCTGTGATTGAAAAAGGAGTAGGTAAGATTTATTATAAAGGTAGTGTAGTTGGAATTAGCTATAGGAAAAATAAACTTTGTGATATACCATTGTTGTTAGCAATTGTTCTGTAATTGTAATTTGGTAACTTTTTTCCTTATTTTGTGGAACATTTCAGTTTCTCTGAGTTTTGCAGCAATGTGTCCTAGTCTTGCCTGATTTATATTGATTTCGTATCAATTATATGTTATGAAACATAGTTATCAAATCAACCTTCAGTCCGACTATATTTTGTTGTATCGATCATGTTGACAATGTCATATTTGAAGAATACGTGTTTTTTTTCTTATGTAACATGCTTAAAATAATTGATGTTTTTTATTAATTTCGTGAAATCGTATGACTAATATTTAATTTGTAAAATGCTTTTCTAAGATCTTTGTCGTTTGTAATTGGTATTAGTCTTTCTAGTCACCTCGTTGTAAGGAAATGTGCGAAACCAACAGTCCAGTGCAAGCTGCCATATATAAAAAATCGTGTTTGCCATTTTCTGGTTCTTAGTGCATGTACTGCCAACAGGCTTTCTTGGCCATTGGCCGAGACGTCAGACATTCAGGGATCACTTCTCCCTCACAGCAAGAACCAAGACTGTGACTGCAAAGCCCTCAAGACTCACTACCTCGGAGGTGAAGAAGACTTCAAGGTGAACCAGACTTGAGTTCTCGCGCAACAGATGACAGTCGTGGTTGTGTGAAGATGGTTGGTAAGGGGGTGGGGGGNAGCAGCTGCCTATCGACGCTGCGAGTGTGCTCTCTGGTGCAACGCTAAACACCTATGCCCGAAGAAGGCTGTCCACCTAGCGAGTCTTCAAATCCTCCTCTTTTCTCTTCCCCTTTTTATGTTTCAGGTGTTGACTGGTAGCACGGGAAGGGGTATGCCAAATTGTGCATTCCCCCCAGGGAAGATAGTGCCTCCCACACCCTGGTTACAATCAAATTCAAGTGCGATAATCGAAGGAAAGACAGCCTTCCCGACCAATCTATCCCTTCTAGTGTTTCAAACACCCTTTCAATAAAGATTATTCTTTCCCATATTTTGTTCTAGTAGAAATCTTCTTCTGCTACATAAATTGCAGGCAACCTGCAAATATTTTCTGTCGAGAGGTTTTTACGGTACCTATGCTGGTTTCCCCTCCCCTTATAGTTCAGGTTAAGTTAGCATGGAAGGCAAACATGGCTCCAATCGTGGCCATGTTTGCCTAATCCCAGTAAAGCCGCGAGCATGTGCCCTTATAGTTAGAAACTTCCCTGCATACCTAGGTGTATGGGGCTTAACCCTGAGATGCACTTAGGTTCTCTCCCTACCCCGAACCTCCGACTCTCCTCTTAGTTTCAAAGTAGGTAAGAAAAAAAATCTCTTGGTCTTACAAGCCGAGCTGTCGTGTGGTGAACATCGTGCTCGTGGCTACTATCTAGCTAGAATCTGCCCGCCCTTTGGGACCAGCGATGGCGAGGGGCTTCTGCGAGTACGGCAAGAATATGGCAGCCTGGGTGTGGCGACTATTCCGCAACTCGTCGCGTCCCCAGGTGGCGGATAGGGGATCCCCATGCTCTGGGGTGACTGGGAATAATCCAATACCAGTCTGCGGACCAACCGGCCGGTGCTCAAGCACCGTCGTCGTGGATGCCAGGAATCTGGGTAGCTTAGTACGAGATGGGGAAGCGCATCGTGCATGAAGCAGCCAAACAGTCAAGGAAGGGAGGGGGATCTCGAGGCATCACAAGGGCGAAGTGTAGCGAACCTCACTGCTGGATTCTGCTGGCTGCCGACTGCGGGTGCGTGAGGAATGGAATTGAAGGCATCGGACCTTGGAAGCGTCCCTGACATCAGCCTTCATCCTTGGCTAGCAAGTAGCCACCCTCACTGACAGGACCCGGATGTCCCGCCGAACACTTTTTAGTTCTCGACCAGCGGACTATTTTAGAGGATGGAGAGGGGGTGACTCCCTCCGAGTCCGGTCCTCGTCTTCCTCCAAGGCATGAAGATCCTGATATCAGCTCGGAAGAGTAAAGATGGAGTAGATGCCATGACTGAGCTGCCCGGTTTTCTGACGTACTCGACGAGAATCAGGGGGGCCCTGCATTAAATTTGCTGCTGTCAATATTATAGTGCTGGTTCGCCTGCACAGAAATATTGACAACGGTTCTACCTCATGGGCCCCTGCACCCACAAGCCTCGCTTCCTCTCTTATAGAGTTTCTACATCATTTTAAAGAGTACGGATTCCACATCAGCTGTTTCCCGTAGAATTTTTAGTCATGAATGAATTTGTTTTGAACTTCTTTCCTGTCAGGAGGGGCTTTATGGTGCCTATGCCGGTTTTTCATCCCTCCCTTCTTAGCTATAGCTTCAGCTATAGGTACACTTTAGGGAGGCAGTAAATGGCCCCAATTGCAGCCATGGCTGCCTTAATCCCTCTTTGTCGCAATGCATGCTTCCTTTGCCTGACTTCCCTTCCTTTTAGGTGTAAGGGACTCAGTCCTGAGGCACCATTAGCTCCCATCCCTACCTCGGATGTACACTTAATACTTTGCAATAGGGTAGGGTAGGAAAACAAATCTCTTGTTCTTAATCTCTGCATTTATCTTCGAGCATGTAAATGCCTTATTCCTATGATATTTTATATAGCCTTTTATCGTAAGATGATGAAGTTTTTTCGCCATATTAAGTAAGCGTTTTGCCAAAGCCAATTTTATTTTGCGCTTTCGTGATTCTATTTTTCTGTTCGTTCTCCATTTATTTTAGGTTTTTATATTTTTATGTAAGTGTTCCAGCACGGGAACCATGTTGCCTTAACAGCCTAACTGTGATGCCTTGATGTCTTCATTAGCTGAGCAGTGCACCCGTTTCTCGGGATGGAGTTTTCGCAGTGGCCCATTTCGTGTTTATTCCTCGGCAGCATCATGTGTGTAGGAAATATCTTTTAATTTATTATTCTTTTCCTCCTGGAAACTTGGCGACTATACTACATTGCAAGTGTGTCTGAATTTGTTTCTTCTCTAACCTGGAAATCTAATTTTTTTGGATACAAAATTTTTTGTATATCAAGGAATTGTGTAACCTTCATTTTATTTACAAATATTCTATATATCGAGTAATTATGTAATCTCAAACAATGTATGAAATTTCCTTTTTAAATTTCAGAAGGGCAGCTTTAACAATTTTAATTAGCTTTAAAGATGTAATTAATAGGTAAAATATATATTCATAATAATACTCAGATTCTAATACTTGTTAGTGTAAAAATACTAAGATAATATATGTTTTTGTTGATTGATTTGTTTTTTTTTACTCTTGCCGAGTCATTCATGCTAATTATATATACACAGAGGTGACAAAAGTCATGGGATAGCAATATGCAAATATACGGATGGCAGTAGTATCGTGTACAAAATGTATAAATGGGCAGTGCATTGGTTAAGCTTTCATTTTTAGTCAAGTGATTCATGTGAAAAGGTTTCTGACCTGATTATGGCCGCACAATGGGAATTAACAGACTTTGAAC
This sequence comes from Clitarchus hookeri, assembly GCA_002778355.1. Classification (NCBI taxonomy): domain Eukaryota; kingdom Metazoa; phylum Arthropoda; class Insecta; order Phasmatodea; family Phasmatidae; genus Clitarchus; species Clitarchus hookeri. The sequence goes on along the minus strand of NQII01001911.1, from coordinate 18,886 downwards.
ACGGAATGGTAGTTAGAGCTAGAGGCATGGGTCCTTCCATTTCGGAAATGGTTATTGAATTCAACATTCCGAGATCCACAGAGTGTGCCGAGAATACCTAATGCGCCATGTCACCGGGCCACAACTGTTCGCGATTGGTTTGAAGAACATTGTAGACAGTTCCAGCGAATAATTTGGCCACCAAGATGGCCCGACATGAATCCCATCGAACATTTATGGGACATAATCGAGAAGTCAGTTCGTACACAAACTCTTGCACCGGCAACACTTTCGCAATTATGGACATCTATAGATGCAGCGTGGCTCAATATTTCTGCCGGGGACTTTCAACGACTTGTTTACTCCATGCCACGTAGAGTTGCTGCACTGCGCAGGGCAAAAGGAGGTCCGACACGATATCAGAAGGTATCCAATCACTTTTGTCGCCTCAGTTATATCTTTAACCATATTAATAATTTCTTTTTCTATTTATCGAAAGGACATTTATGGACTTAACCAATGATACAGCAGAAAATGGGGGCACTTTTGTAGGTTACGTCTGTTCTTAACCTCATCGTTCTTAACAAGTACTATTTTGTGAAGGTTGGACTAAAACAAAACATTTTCTTCCTTTATTTTCTCCCTATTGGCCTGGAGATCTATTGTTTACAACCAAAGGAATATCCATCCCCACCTTTCTTTGCATGCCATCTCGTTGCAGCTTGGATGAACACTTTCTGGTATTCTTTACCTTGCCAGGATGTAGCATTATAAATGTGGTAGTATAGCATGTTTCGTGGTTGTATATATGAGTATTATCTTGTGTATGCTTACTGCATGCTTCTCTCTTTGGGGCCATGGTTTGGACACAGACTGGTGATGGTGAGAGAAGATTTAAGTAACATTTAAGTTTGTGTTTAAGTGTATTTTTCTAACTTTTTTATAGTTCTGGCACCATGTCATTTTCAATTGTGCCAGTACTCTTGCTTATAGATGAGTGCATGCGTGAGTGCACCAATCGAGGGGGACATGCACCTGAAAATACTGCCACTTCTTTTAGAAGTTCTTTGCGTGTGGCGATAAACTCTAATGCGCCTATTAATCATGACTCCCTCAGTGATATACATTGATGCAGATCATCATGCCTGCACAACTAAAATAATTTCACTGCAGGAGTGTTTTGAAAATGTAGGTGTTGATGCCTCTCCTTTTGCATACCTTAGGTTAAAGAACCGGTTAGTACACCTTAAGAGAGATGCTCAAAATGCATTGATTTACTTGCTGATCAGTTGACTACCAGTTTACCTCTTTAGTGAGCATTGTGGGCTAGACCCAAGCTCTTTTTGAAGCACTCTCAAATGTAGAATTAGTTTCACTCAGTGTTGACTTCCATTACCAGTGTAACACAACAATGTGCTATTCTTAATGTTAGAGCACCATCCACATCCATACCATTCCCACAATCCATTCCAGTTAACCTAGCTAGTAATGCTCCCACTTGCACACCTGTAACATCCATCATTTGAACCACCTTTCGTCATCATGGCATACCTTTTTACGGCCCACCTTTCCCACATCCTAACTTGGTTTCAGTGCACCTGTGCACATATCACCTTCCTCAACACCCATGTGTTCAGCAGTATTTGGGAAACTCACACATCCACTTGAGAACATACTACATAATTTTCCAGCAACTGATAGATTGCATAATTAAATGTTTTTGGAGTTTTTGAAAGTTGTTGACAACCTGTATCAAAGAAAAACAGTGCCAGTGGCACAGTTTCTAGAGGCCATTTATCCTTTTACCCAAGGCCTGCTTAACGAATGGACCAGCTGGAAAATTTTACAACATTATTCTTTTGAGGCCTTCCATACTGACTTTTTGAGTTTTTTCATTCCAGCAAGGTTGCATGCTCAGTTACAACTGAGGATGTTTAATTGTCTTCCAGCACCAAAATAAGCTATTTCTGTGTATGTGAATAGCATTACTGAGGCCGTCATTATTTTCCGTTAAAATTTACCTGAAAGTGAAGTGGTAAATACGATCTCTGTAGATAATTAAGTAAAATGGGGTCATATCCTAGTCAACTACTTAATGATTTGTTATAATCGTTATAGAATAAATTAAGTTTGAAAATTTGCTATTTTATAAATATAGTTGTTTTGAATGTTGTAATTTTTACTTATTACCTTTTCAAGCAATTATTATTATTATTGAATAAATTAATAGTGATGGTTTATATAATTTGGTATCTTTTGGCTGTGATGCAAATTTTTAATTGAATGCTTAAGGGCAGTATTTCGAAGTTATTGTATGTTTATTAATTCAAAATATAAAGCATTCGACCTCATATTTGTGTGCAATTATTTGTGTCCCGGCACAAGATGTATTTGCCAGGCGCCATATCCCAGTGAGTATGAGTTAGTGAGGGCCTAGCAGTCGACGGCCCGTGGGTCCCTGGAGTCCTCTGCAGGTCTGTGGTGCTTTTATATGTAGATGATACCAGTAATCCAATGTGCCTAGTGGTCTTCATTGTTACGTTGGTGAGGTGAGCCACCCCACACGCTTTTATTTACACTTTGGTTGTGCTGCAAGTGGGTGCAGCACCCTAAGTACCTGGAGGGATTAAAACAAATGAAACGCTAGAATGGACTCAAGACGTTTACTTGTTTCCTTGATGTACATGCGCACTTATGCTACCATATACCGTTATTATGCGGACCCAGCACACGGTTTGCCGGTGACCAATGCGGAATAAAAAGGCCTAGACCATGTATGATTTAAGTTGCAACTACGTGTTGAGTGTTAAGTCCGGCTTGAACTACAGGATGACAGACGGTCAACCCTTTGGCACGAAAAGAATATAAATGTTCCGGTAATTTATGTTACTTTTGCAGTGAAGTGAAAAGAGCCAAGTTTGAGGGTGCCGAGGGTGTCCGCGCGGAGGGAAGCTCTCTTGCTGGCGGCCGGTCCTAGTGCACCAAAATGGAATGAAAAATACACGGAACCCTCTTATGTCTAAACAAAATGATACACAGTGAAATTACATGACAAAAAGACACGCTGGTGAAAAACCCGACTTCATTTAGGTGTGAATGTGAAGTCACGGGGTATGTCACCGCACTAAAGAAATGTAATAAAATAATTTTTGGCCAGGGTAGACAGTCTGCTACAATGGAAAATACATATATTTTAAAGACAGATTAACTCTCATACAATAAAATAAAATAAATTATTTAAATTGATAAAATAAATTTTTTAAAACGGTCAGTAGGCTGGTCGACGTCACATCACTGGGGAAGACGTCGGGCGTCGCGGCGCGAGCTGCCCCGGCGTTCCCTCCACTGGATGGTGCGCCTGACAACTATGGCATTCGGTGGGGCACCGTGTTGGGCCGCTTGTTATTTGACTCCAAGAGTTACCTCTTGAGGTAAATAAAACAAGATGGTCACTTGAGTCATGTGGTACATGACGACGAGGCGGGTGTGTTCCGTTCTCGCTGGCACATGCTATCGTGCTTGTGGCCAGATGTTTGCCTCGACCCGGTGTCGGCTAGGTGGTGTAAGTGACTGCGGAGGTGAAAGTGATCACGAGAGCACACGTGGACGCGTGGTTCACGTCAGACATATATTCTATTAAAAACAAGATACTTTAATAAATATGGGAAATAACATTACTCTTTTTAGACATCAAAAAATTGGTCAGCGAAAGGAAAACAATTCAGGAATATCTTTAAATGTTTGTCAATACGTTTGGTGGATCAGCAGTTTACATTTAAGCTGTTATCTTTCAGGTAAGTTTCAACACCTTATCCAGAGAAACTAGAACCGTTATGGAATTGTTACAGATGTAAGTTTTTCTAAGATGCTTTAATTTGTTTAGGTAGTCTGGCAAGAATGCAGGAATAAAAATATGACTGGATTTCTCAGATCAACATATACATTTCTTATAAAAGTAAAAATCTAAATATTTAAAAATTAAAACTTTAAAGAAAATAAACAATGAAGGCTCTTCTGAACAAATTATAACTAAACCGCGTGTTTAAGTTACAAACACAGCTGATTCAAAATATTCGAGGAAAAAGTTGTAACAGCAATTTGAAATGTAAATATTATATGCACTGTCAATACCGGACCAAGTACCAGACTAAAGAGATACATTAAGCACTTACCATGAAAAACCTTCGTTTAGCCAAAATCGTTTAATTTATGTTGTGTTTAGGAAACATAACTCTATCTCTGGACAATGATAATGATGGCAGATGAGTGGCAGATTATACCATCATAAAATGATGGTGTTAAATAAAACCAAATCATTCGGCAACTTATACATTCACAAAAATTGCACTGTTAAATACTGAATTTTTCAGCACATATGTATGAATTTGGTTCGGTAAGCGGTGAATGAATGATCTCTAAGGTTTGAAGGACTGAACTAAATGTCCAAACTTCTTTCAGGTTAACAGCAGAATCCCAATACAAAAGTACACAAACTGCCTTGAAATGTTATACTTAATACCGAAAATTACTTTATACTGAATATATATTTAATTATATTAGGCACATCTGCAGGGGATTTGAAAGATTCTTTATAGTGAATTACTTTAAACTCAGATTTTACTGCACCACATTTGAAAGCCTGGACAGTAAAACGTAAAATTAAAAAATTCAATACGTAGCTAAAAGATTTATCACTACATTTAAATTCGAAGTTCATTATTTATCTGACACTAAAGAAAAGCGGGAAAAAAAGGGGGGTGGGGGGGGTCATTATTGAACTGATACATATGAGACATGTGTATTTAGATGAATTTTTCCAACTAAACATAAAACTCGGTATCTTAAAGCACATAGTCCATCACAGACAACGTTTGTGAAAATGTTAGTGATCATACCTCTTTGTTAACACACGTACAACTTTTATGAACAAAAAAAATGCACATCATACTTTAATTATCAAAGTGTTTCATAAAATGAAGTTTGCATTCATTGTCAGAAAGAATTTTCCCCGGACAAGATTACATCAAGGTAATGTATCAAAATTCTTTATAAATCATAATAATTATAAATGTACGCCTACAGGTGCCAGTAAAACCAAATAGTTATTTTCACTCCATTGATCCCATAGCACAACTGGGACGCGGAGTATGTCAGTTTGTAAGATATACATTTTTTGCACGTAAATAAATAAATACATACAACTATTATCATGAAAAATGTGCAATGAAAAGATAACATATGACATTTATAGCAATATCTAAATTGACAAAGCAGTTAAGAAGATATACACGTTAAGCATTATGTTATACTAAAATTATTACTATACAACAAGACAATTTTAACTTAAGTAACTACCATTAAAAGGCAAATGTAACAACATATGTAAAACCAACGAAGTATATTTTTGCATATAAGTAAAGACATAAAAATTACGAACACTAAACTGTTAGCATTATTCTTTGTAACAGTCAGCTGGTCCATTACCAGAATCAAAATATTCAGCCATAGAATAAAAAGAATGGGAAAGTAAATATTTTATCTTATGTTTAAATTATTTTGTGTCACTGAAAGAAATACCTTTATAGTGAGGCGAAAGGGAGTTATTTATCTTTATAGCAGAGAAGTGAACTCCTTTCTGGTAGAGGAACAGAGAGGCTGTGGGAAAAAATAAGTTTATGGTGTAGTTAGTTTTATAATTATGAACATTACTGTTTAATTTATAACTGTTTAAATTATCAGAAACAAAAGTAAGTATTCAACTAATATATTGTCTTGTAAAAATGAGAACTTTCTCATTTTTGAAGAGTTGTCTTCATGAATCCCTACCCGTCCTGTTGCATAGGATTCTAACTGTCCTTATCTAAAGCACGAATACTTGACCACTGTTGACTGCGTTCCCCAAAAAAAGTTTTCCATAGTAAAGAATATAAAGAAAATATGAGAAGTCTGTTTACTTGTCAGGTTGATAAAAAATTGCAAATATTAACTTAATTATCTGCAATTATCTTATTATCTAAAAAACTATTTCTGTTACAAAATACACTAATTACAATAACTTCTGATACAAATTTTAATAAAATTAACGCCCATGTTAACGATTTAATGTTATAAAACAGTGGAACACATCATAAATTATTACACTCTATAATAGTATTCTCTTGCACCACAACAAATATAATTATAATAAAATTATGGGGTATTGCAATATTACATTACTTCTTCAAGCTATCTGAAAATATAATTTCAGTGAACCATAGAAAGTAGTAAGCCCAACTGTGATGAATGGTGTTACCAGCACGAGAGAAGATAAATCTGGGAAACCAGCCTAAAATTGCCTTTTATTACTCTAAAACATTTATTCCGATATTGTTAAATTTTCCATTGTTTTTGCTATACAGTAAGTTTCACTAAAGCTAGCTTCTATTTTACTAAAATATACTGCAGAAAATTTCTATTTGTACACTAACATAGCATACGGTACGAAAAAATAATTAGTCCAATTTTGCACAATATATGCTTATATTCATAATCATAATCATAATCATCATCATCATCATCATCATAATCATCATAATCTTCCCCTTCTGTGATAAGTGGTAGCACGTCACCTCCAGGAAGCTGCAGTTCAAAACTGATTGTGTGAAGAGGATCTGATGATGCTGTCAAATTTCTTGTAATCCATCCTTATAAATGGTACCCAATCTGAGTCACTTCCAAAGAAGATGGTTTTCTGCAAACATATATAAGTTCATTAAAAGAAAATTAATGTAGGCACACGGAATTTTCACCGAAGGCCTTAAAATATAAAATAAATAATTCAATATAATAATTTTCGTTGGTGATGGCTTTATACATATGGAAATAAAATGTATTTCATATGTTCATATTCTTGCCATGATAAATTTCTCAAAAATAATAAAATTAGTAGACTAAAAGTATTTCTTGCCATTTTTTATTTACTGTAATTATTAAAGATTGGGGCGTATCCGATAAATGTGCAAAATTTCTAGTAAATGGTTTGTATCAACAGAACTAATCATGCTGAATATATACCACACCAAGAAATTGTAATATTTGCAGTAAAAACAATGATTTGCGATAGTGGGGAGGGTTATGAGGTATGGCGAAATTGTAAAGAACGTAAAAAGAAAGTAAATAGATTCATTAATAATTTATGTATTACAAGCGAACCGGCCCAGCTTCGCCCGGGTACAATTGAGTTTTACAGTGCCACACTAATAAATAAATTGGGAAAAGACAATTTCATGTATGTGCAAATAGAATTACAAAATAATACCATGTCGGCCTAGGTTTTAAACTGATTATGGCAACCCAAAAGGAAGAAAAATATTTTTTACCCGATAGCCAAGAAGTGAGGTATTGTTTTTGGAGTGTATCTGTGCAACTATCGCGTAGTTACCACATCTCCACTTTTCAGCGTCGATGTATGAAAATCAAAACTTGCGATTAGTGTTATAACATCTGAGAGCTTCCGGGCTTCGGAGGGTAAGTTAAATATTCGGTTCCGGTTGTTATCGGTTGATAGCAGTCGTTAAGCCATTTCAGTGGTTCTTGGGTGGCCTGATAAACCCTCACACCAGAGGAAAAAAAATACTTCGGTCACGTTCCCAGCAGTTGCAGAATTAGGTTTTGTTGTTATTCCACAGGACCCATAAAAAAAGTATCATATGTCCTATTCCAGGACCTAAAGTACCTACGTACCAAATTTCATCAAAATTCGGCTAGCCGTTATGGAGCCGAGTTCGGTCACGTTCCCAGCCGTTGCAGAATTACGTTTTGTTGTTATTCCACAGGACCCGTACAATTTACCGGGATAAAAAGTATCGTATGTCCTATTCCAGGACCTAAAGTACCTACATACCAAATTCCATCAAAATCTGTTAAGCTATTAGGGAGCTGAGTGTTAATAACATATACACATTCACTTACACACACACACACACACACACACACACACACTTTCGCATTTATAATTTTAGTAGGATTTATCACAGACTGCAAAAAGTCAGTATCACCTTATAAGTATAAGGTAGGGAAGAGTTAATTAATTATGGTTTAATTTTTCATCAACAAACACAAGTTGCTTAGACAATCAAGAGTGGGGACAGAATCAACTGTGGTCTGTATTACCAAACCACCTGGCACAAAATTTAATGTTATATTAAAATGTTTAAAAAAAGCATTTCCAGAAAATTTTACGTTTTTAAAACATTAAAGTTTTTACTTAGTTTAAAATTCTTAACAGCATTTTCCAGACATCATGTCCTGCCCAAAGCTGCCCCAACACTCCAATTTTTATAGTATAGTGTGAAAAATCAACAACTGAAACTTTCGTTGTAGCCACTCAGAAATGAAGATTTTATTCAAAACTGTCTCATGCTAGACACCACCAGACACGCCAGACACGCTAGACACCCT
>NQII01001910.1:427834-438593 GCA_002778355.1 Clitarchus hookeri | reverse complement strand
CATGGCCGAGTATGGTTTGGCGTTGTCATGCAGCAACATGACGCCTGTTGCGAGAACTCCAGTTTTTTCTGCTTACTGCCTTCCACGACCACTGCTGCGTGTGATAATAACTGGCAGCTTTCTCTGGTGCTCCCCTGGAGAGCAAATCGACCAGAAGCACGCCCTTGACCCAAAATATTTGTCATAACTTTGTTAGTGGATAAAACTCTTCTGAATTTCTTGAAAGTGACGTGACAGGCAATACAAGTATGAGATTTTGTAAGTGTAGGGTGGTGATGCATTATAAATTGATATTGGCGCCAGCTTCTCTGCATTCCGAACAACACGAGACCTCTCAGGTGTGAGATCAGTTGTAGCTTGCCCTACCCTACATGCACGTCGAACCGCTGTTCTAACTGAACTGTATGGCCTGTCAGTAGGGTAGACTGGGTACGGTTGTGCCATTTTGCATTTGATCGGCCATAGTTTTGTATGTATACCAGTTAGCTAAACGAAAAGTGCTTTTTCGTATAATTTCTACATAACCATACATATAATTAATTAAAATTTTTTTCCCTAAACATAATGGTTTGCACACAGGAGCAATTTAAAAAAAAAGGGAAAATGTCACAACCAACCACACTCCAGGAGCCGTTGTGACAGTGCTTGGGGTCGAAAGTGACAGGTTTAATAATACTCTGAAATTGTCTGAAATCACTTTTATTGCAACACTCTAGCATTAATATTACATAACATTCTTTTGAAAATAAAAGGAACAGAAAGAAGTATGTTTGGGAACACTTCAATCACTTATAACTAATAAGGCACTATAGCATTTATATACATAAAAGGTAATTATTAAAACCAGTCTTCACATTACAATGAGTCTCAAAATATTTGTTTTACCTAGAAACTAGCATAACTATGCATAATCAAAATATAAAATAAATGTTATTTAACATCATAAATATCAAAATTATATTTCTAGATAGAAACTAGCATTAAGATTAAAAATAAAACATTAATAAACGTAACCTCAAAATCTTTGAAATAAAAACACGACAATGTGTTCTTGAACAAAAAAATTAACATCTTTGTATCAACATCTAAACAAGGACATTCGATTAATTTCTGCTGCTTGTCGCAGAGATACACCTCGTTTTGTTTAATATATGCATTTTCGTATTGAGTAATGTCTTGCGTCTCCCTTTCGGTCTTCCGCGAGCGTTGTCTGGGCATCTAAAACAATAAAACACAACTTTTACTTATGTCACAACCGTACCCACAAAAAATGTCACAACCGTACCCAACGCATTTTTTTTCATAAAAACAAACACCATGCCAAAATGAAATAATCTATGAACAAAGTAATCACTGTTTTTTATTTACTAATGTATATGTTATATAAATAAATAACACTTAATACTCAATCTGTATATATGTAACAACAATTATCAAAATAAATCGAACAAAAATACTTACTTGTGACTGTCAAAAACAAATGCGGGTCTCTCCTAGCGTACGCAGAGCGCAGCGGCTGACGCAATACTGTGACCCGGTTCAGACATGCAAGACCCTCCCTTCGCCGTTACCGCCACTCGCTAATCCGTATACTTTGGTTAATATTTCGACTGTCACTTTCGTACCCTGGCACAACCGTACCCAGCCTACCCTATGCCCTGCAGTATTCACACAACTCGCCATAGTTTAACTAAGACACATTACCTGAAGTACACATTATGCTGGGTATCAGCTCGTCTGGAGAAAGCTAGGTCGTTAAGGGGCTGTAAAGCAGCTAACTTCAATAAATACTTGCAAAGATACAGGTTTTCATGCAGATAATTATAATTGCTCTAATTGCTTACTACATGAAATAATGCCTATGCTCCAAAAGTACAGTGGACACAGAGCAATGAGTCCCGTCGTTGGGTTTGCTTGTGTCTAGTTTTACCGTACGAAAAATTTACAACAGAAATTGTTTATTGGTTTCTATGACTTGGTTTTTGTTGTAACTTTAAAATGGGCTTTCGTCTCTTTCCATCGGGTTCTGTTGGGTTTGCTGTCTGTTGTTTTTTATTGTAACCCAATGGTTTCCATTGTGTTAATATGGTTTCTATTACACCATAGTCTGTTGGGTTTTGTTATATTCTAGTAGTTTCTGTTGTGTTTTGTTGATTTTTATTGTGCTGTGACGAGTTGGTTTATATTGTATCCAAGAGGTTTTCATTGGTTTCTATTGTGTTATAGCCAGCTGAATTCTGTTGTATTCTAGTGTTTTACATTTGTTTCTGTTATATTTTGTTGTAGCCAGTTGGTTTCTGTTGTATTATAATTGTTTCCATTGGTTTCTGTTGTGTTTTGTTTGTTTTTATTGTGCTGCAACCTGTTGGTTTCAGTTGTATTCTATGGTTTTACATTGGGATCTCTTGCGTGTTGTTGGTTTCTATTGTGCTGTAGCCAATCGGTTTCTGTTGTCTTTTGTTGGCTTCTGTTGTATTCCAGTGTTTTACATTGGTTTCTGTTGTGATTAGGTGGTTTCTGTTACTATAACAACCTGTCCGTTTCTCTTGTATTACCATTGGTTTCTGATTATTCCTTTTGGTTTGTGTTTTTTTACTAACCTACCCTTTTTGCGAAGTATTAAGTGTATGCCGAGGTAGGGACGGGAGCCCATTGCATCTCAGGGCTAGGCCCCATACGCCTGAAAGGAAGGGAAGTCTCGCATCGTCGCATATAGGGATTGGGCAGCCATGGGCCATGACTGCCTCCCTGAGTGTACCTATAACTCGACTTGAATGCTATTAGTTCTCTCTATTGTAATTTCAAACTTCTTATTTAACATTCATTATTATTTAGTACGTCATTTGTACACACATTCACTTGATTTAACCTAAATACATATCACAGAATGTTATTTGTCGATAAGTATCCATTTCCAAATAAAAGCGCGGTTTTTGTTGACTACAAAGCTTTCTAGAGCTTTTCTACAAAAAAAAACCCCGTGTAATTTTACAAATAAATGATTCTACAAGGAAACTCGTACTTTTGCAGGGGTTTGTAAAAGTGCAAACAAATTCTTTGCAAAATTTACAAAAAATTTAGAGTTTTGGAGACCTCTGCAAAACTGCGGTAGAAAGACTTTGTTAAATTAAGATTTAAAAGTTCATTGTGTATGTGAGCATAAATATACACATTCCAACATTCAGAATGTATGTAAAATTCTATTTATAAAATTAATTTTGATTTTTTCAGATAGTTCAACCTTTTAAACGAAATTGTAATTCGTATAACATTATTATTCGTTAAATTGCAAAAAAACTATATAGCACAAAATATGTTATAAACATTATAACGGACCCTATTAAAGCGGATGTCGCTTATAACGGACGCGTAGTTGTGTCAAGGTCGTTGCGCCATATGACTCACACCGCCCGCCAGCCGAGCGATATTGTCTGTAATTCCACGAATTATGACGCTGACGTCAGGCACAGTGCATCTAGTACTGTTTCGATCAAATTTATCAGTTACGAATGCAGTGTAGTTTTTTAGTATTGAACAGTATTTTTAATTTTTAAACTTCATAAGCTTACTTCTGTTTTACTGTATATGCCTTTACCTTGTAAAATAAACATGTTTTATATCTATTTCGATTGTTTCATTGATGTAAATACACAACTTTTCAAAACTCATTTGTTGTAAACCGGTCTTCCAATAAGACGGACAACCTTCAGCCTTAATTAGTCAGTTATAATATGGGTTTACTTTCAATCTATAACAACGCCAATCATCGTGTACGGAAACTACAGACGCCTAGCATGCTTCCCGAAAACTGAATGTTGAATGTACTGGAAATAATGTCGTTCTGCACATTATTTTCGTATTTTAGGGTGGTATTAATAAACATACTATGAGTGCTAGCTTCGTCAAGACAATTTTTTTAGGTGCCTTAAGTTCGTACTCACATTGTATGAACAATGCTTAAGCTTCACGCACATGCGGACAAGGTGATCTTCACGAACGCGCCTTATATATGTGTACCTTAGTAATGAATATTTATATTACATAGTCACTGCTTGAGACCGCAATTTATAATCACGTTTCATCGTCGCTGAGACCTTGATAAAGACGGCAAATATACCCGTCTTCGCCAAGTTCGCAGTATGTGACTTAAGAAAATACTTCCGTTTTTTTTTTTTTTCAAACGGAGGACTCTGAATGGATATATTTATACATCTTACTAGCGAAAATTTCTGCAAAATGGCGATAGCAAAACTTGTGTTAAGATGAGATCAATTAGTTGGTTGCGCGTGTGGGCGAAAATCTACATTATTTTGATGTGATAAAGTATTTACAGAACTGTAATTCTACAGATATCATTAATTTTTGAACGTAATTCGTATAGTCACTAATTACAGTTCAGAAATTAGATAGCGCTAAGTTTAATATTACTTATTTACAAAAAATATGTTTTACTTGTTCTCAAATGCAAATGTAATTTACAATAACTTATAGTTTGTAAAAAACAGAATATACGAAATTATACATAGTGTGTGTTTAATAAAAAATGAAAATAAAAATCGTGTAAATTAAAATATTTTGCCACTAAAAATACCCACATTAAACTTCTTTGTCTTGTATTTGATTTTAATTATTTTATTTAAATATAAATGCTCGCTATTATGTGCCGAGTTACTTATTTGTAAATAAACCACGTTATTCATACAGTTTTCTTTACAATATTTTGTTACATTCTTCCACAACATTTTCCCAAGGAAAAAAACATTCTTTGCACTTCAAGGGCTTAGTCTCACAAATTTTTGTTTCCAATAACGTTTTTATGTATTTGAAAAACACCATTAATGTTTTCTTTATTTATTGTCGTATACTACCGTGCAGATATTACGCCATGGTGACAAAAAAAAAACCTGTTTAGTTTTGTTTGTTTCTTAGTAACCAAGTTTCATTTGATCTAGAGCTTTTGCACCAAGCATTAAGGTCGTGCTTGACCAAGTCGGGAATTGGTGAAAAACAAGCTGTGCCTTGATAACGCCGCCTTCACGAAGATTGTCTTATTTGTAGACTATGAAACGTGGAGCGGAAACAAGACTGTCTTGAGAAATAAGATGGTCTTGACCAAGACTGTCTTAAGCTCAGTCTTGGGACTTAACTATGAATACCACCCTTGGCTGCTTGAAAGTATAATTCCTTGTTTTTTATAGCCCACCCATCAGTTTCTTTGTGCTATGATAGGTACTTCATAATACCGAGATCGCATTATATTACGGATTTAATCACTTCATATAAAATGAAATGTTTACAAAAATTTGTAAGAGGATATGGTGGTGATGTATTGAATATAGTTGCTAGGTTGGACAATTTTTTCACAATTTATATTCACGGTAAACAACAAAGGCACTTCAGTTAAAAGGTTTCCACAGCACGAAGCAATATACGTGGCAAATATCTCGCTGGCTTGATTCCAACCTTCCAATTCCGCTACAGAATAGTCAAAAAACTACTTTGAGCAATTCTATCGCATAATGACATTCCTCTTTGGTCCTTTACAAGTCGTGCTGAATGAGTTAATTTGGAATCCATCCATATTAGAAAACCGTAGATCTGATTAAAGTTTCTGTTCTGGCAGTCTTTCTTGTGAGAGCGCTTGTGTTAGCACCTACGGAGTTGTAACTCCAGGACATGTAGTTTACCTCTTCAAAAGTGGACATTCGGCTGCCTATCATCGAAGCAGGCTAGTGCTTTGTCCGTCTAATAATGACTTATCGATTTTATGACTACGTGAAAAAAATGGCAACCCGGTACCAATGGAATGGTGCTGGAGTCAATGTTCCTGGTTTCTCTCCAAATTAGATAACGAATGCTGTCAACTAGTAGTATGCAAATATAAGTATGTACTCGTATGTATGTAAGTAACATATTGGCCTTGATGACCTCAACAAAAGACATTGCAGTAGAATATTAAATTTGTGCATGTACTTATATTTACTCATGTATATGCATATAAAAATGCTCAAATGCACCGAAAAGTTTGTAACACAAAAAGTTTACTAGTCTTGAATATTGTTGGTATACTAGTACATAAGAGATGGCTGGTATCGTTTTGAAATTCATACAAGGCTTGCTCAAGTGACAGTTTTTTGTAACATATTTGTTATTATTCGAAATAATTGTTTGCTTCCAAAAATATATAAAACTTTTATAGTATCTATGCCTTGAGAATGATTGGTGGTATTTTAATGTACAAAATTTGGCTAATGAACCTGTGACGTTCATAATTCAATATTCTTTGATTTAATCAAGGCAAATTTTGGCATTAAATTTATTCTCTTTGAAAAAACGCGAAATAATTCTTATATTCCTCTCTGGGACATACACAGACGTTGTAAAGATTATATATAGAAAGGAAAACGGGTCCAGCTAGAAGCTAACAGCAGAGAACTGTGAACAACTGTGCATGATTATTTGTTCTGAATGGCGAAGGTTCAGCATCAGTGTTCATATTTTAACCAAATTATTATGTAAGTGTGCTATATAGTTAGACGTGGCTCGTTAAATTTGTTGTATTTAATTTTCACGGCTATCGCGCAGAAAACAGAATAAGTCTACTAGCAGAAAAAAAAAACTAACAACTTTGATCAAAATAACTAACCTGATTTTGAGTATATATTTCACTTTTAACGTGGATTATTTTATAAATGGACGAAAAAATGATGTTTAGCCATATGTTCCTAACGTCCTACCGATGGGGAATTTTTTAAATATTATTTTCAGAGGTCGTAATACACAACCGTTGGAGATACCTAGAGGAGTCTGTTAAGTTTAAAATTATCTAAAATGTTTTTGTTAAGATTTTATAACACAGCGTGACAACTGCCAAAATCGAATTATAATATTTCACTGGGTTTCTCAACCCCTGACTTTCATGCAAGCAGGTGACTTACGTCTACGACACGCACATACAAACATACCACTAAATGTAAAATTACATCCATCAAGAAGATTGATTTTCAAGTACATAGTTCAGTGTATGACGAATGGATGCTACTTCTTGCACTGAGAAAAAATTTCAGTATAAAATAATAAATTTATATGGCAAGTGAAGTCAATAAAACATTTTAGTCTATGTTATGCATTATTGCATTACAGTAAAACGGAAGAAACCTTTCGCTTTACGATACATCGAAATATTACTGGGATTCGCTGAGTAGTTTTTTTATATATTAGGAAGATATACATTTGGTTTTTAAACCACTAAAGTTATAACTCAGAATTTATGAGAAATCGCAGTCCATGCAAAGGATTCACGAGGAGGCAGAATTGTTTATGTATCCCACTTCAGGGATCACTGAATCCACGAGCACCGAGTAAATATCTAATGTTTTGAAGTTCAGAATTATTTTTAAGGTTCCAAAGTTTTCTGTATTTATATGCACGACCAAGCGACGTAAAGCACAAACTGCCTGAAATAATTGATAATCTACGAATTACGGTTGGACTACCTGGTGCGCTAACAGGGTTGCAGTGTATTTGAAATACAGGAGTTTTACAATAAACTATTTCACGTGCGCACAATCTGTTTGCACAAGAAAAGAAATAACACTTCAGACTAGGGCGGAATACACCTTTCAGAATTAAATACTTATTGCAGTTATTTTTCTGAAGCCCTTCAACATGGTCAAAACAGACGTTTTCAGATTTTCATAGCTTAAAATATTCTGGGCAAATACCCACGAATCTAGTATAGAGCTTTACGTGAAACTTTGCTTCAAACGTACTACCAATAAAATTATAGTCGTCGCTTCAAGTCCCATTATAAATTGTGTATAACGGAAAGCCTGCACTTGTTACGTGTGGCAGTTTCGCTCTTACCGTTCCTGCACTTCTGAGCCTCAAAGGCAGAAAATAGCTCCTGGTAGACGGGTGCCTTAAAGAGATACTTCGGTTTTTCTCAGTTAATAAATCATTATTGGTAAGTAAAATGTGCTACATTTTCATATGTAAATTTATCTTTCGTGATATTTGAGCTGCGTACAGAAATAAGAAATTATCTTTACATGTCAGAGCAGTTTGGCAAGGTGTGGTTGTTGTATTCTGTTAACCGACAAGTAAAGGAGAATCCCTAGGTTACCTGCCCCTTGTTACCTTTGGTCGCCTGCATGGACGAGCATTGGGACTGTGTTCACCCTTCTCTCCTCCTACAGACATTCCCGAGTCTTACCGTCATTCAGAAAACAAACATGCTTCCGCACCAGTACAGCTGTTGTGGAGGGGGATTTCAGTTCACACGGAGGATTTCTGTTGTAAATTCCTAGAGTGGTTCATTTGAAACAATATGACGCGTGGCGGGGGATATCAGCAAGGTGCACATCCCTTTCTTGCTGAGATGTCACGAATAGGATTCTAGGAAAACTGTGAACTCTCCAGAGTATCAACACCCAATCGAAACATCTAACGCTGTTTCGATATAGACTCCTAACAAATTCCGTACAAAATTTTTTCCATCATCTTTTCTCGTCATCTTTTCTCGTCAAACGCAAATATAAAACATTGCTTAATTTTTTATACATCATGCATACATGCCAACAGTTACTAATTAATCATAATAGTTGCGAATTTTCGCCTAAAATTACGCTTTTACCAATGGTATGTCAGAAATTACGATTTTTGATCAATTTCGGGAAGTATTTAAGTTTTATGAGTGCCGAAGTAATCTGTGTTGGAGTTCTTAGTAAATAGAAGTTTCGGAAGTGATCGGTAATTTTTGGGCCCAATTGTGTCTTTAATTTATGCGCGTCACATCCTGGGTTTCCAAACGTACGACAATTCTCGTATATAAACATGTATTTCGGGTCTTGTGATAACGTACGCTAAAGCACTGCGCTCACTCAGCACGCTTTTTCGCGGTGTGTGGCACGAGTGTTTCAGTATGTTGGTATGAGAATTTAATACCATAGTTTTGGCAACACAACATACGAGCAATTTAATGGTCAATTACTGTTCCGGTTTCGCTTCCCAAGGCTAGCATGCTTGGAATTAAGATCGCATTAGTTGCTTTTTAACCGCATGGTAGCATGTCAATTTTCTGCGTGTCTCAAGAAGCATTGGTGCTAAGTGTACCGGTATAGCGTTAATTCATAAATTGTACACTATATTTTTATAGTGTTGTTGGGAAATTTTCAGCCATTTTTTAAATAACGGCGAAACGGTTTCTAGTGCAGTGTACTGGTGGTGACGATATTAGTTGTAAGGACGAGATTACAAAGAAACTGACGAAATTCCGAGAGGAATATACAAAAGAGTGGCCATATTTACTGCGTTCCTCAAAGTCTTTTTGTCAGATGTTTTTTGCTCTGTCTGTGGACGTGATTTTTCGGTTGCACAAGGAGGAGGAGACGACTGCCGTAAACATGTTAGTAGTACAATTCATAAAGATTTTGTGGGCTGAGAGATTCCAACAAGAACGTAACAGCGTTTTTCACCAATTCCACCGAGGGAGATGCTGTAACAAATGCTGAGTTACTATTTACGACGTTTCTCGTCGAATACAACCTACCTTTAGTCTGCAGTGACCATGCTGGTCAATTATTCCAAAAAATGTTCCCGGATTCGAAAATAGCCTCCAAGTATGGTTGCGCAAGAACAAAAAATGGACCACTAATTATGAGTTTAGCTATTTCAACAGATGGAAATATTACCGAAACTATGAAATCTCAACCCTTTTATCTAGCAACAGACGGTAGCAATGATAACCATTTTGCAGATTGTACATTTACATAAATAGAAGAAAAAATAGAATACTGTAATAACTTTGTATCATGAATGTAAATTATTACTCAGATGTAATATATGTGTATGACCTTTTTTTAATGATAAGTATTAGCATAACAATCAAGAGTATAAGAATGATTAGCACATTACAGATACAGTTAAAACTCACAGAAGAATCCAGGTGTAAATATACTTCTTACAAATAATAATACAACCAAAATCATACCTTTATGTAACTTGTATTATAAATATGCTATATATACTTTAAACACTTCATTTAATTTCAACATCACAATGCTATTTCCTTTAAGACATTTACTATTAAATCATTGAATAAAATTTAATGTCAGTGCAGGGACACTGAGGAAAGAAAAAATAAACGTGAACAGTAATACGTGAATGTACATGTAAATTTTAAACAAGACAGCAGTGCAAACTACACTTGAAAGACGTTCCGGCCGGGAACAACCATTCAAAAGGCCATTAACAGAGTAACTCACATCAAGAGATTATAGTCAACATCCTACTAATATTATAAATGTGAAAGTCTGTGTGTGTGTTTGTTGCCACTCAGCTCCATAACGGCTAAACGGATTTTGATGAAACTTGGTACGTAGGTACTTTAGGTGGAGTAGGACATATAAAACTTTTTATCCCGGTAAATGGTACGGGTCCTGTGGAAAAACAGCAAAACTTTGGGGGAGATGTTATGCACGGCCCCGTTGTGCACAACCTATCGCAACAATACATGTGACGAAGGCCACAGGCGAGTTCACAAAACTAAATAACCATAACAGCGAGCTGGAATGGAATTTCTTAACATCAATAATAAAATGCAGAGAACAACAGAAAATGTGGGTCCAGCAGACATCAGGACATTCCAGACTTATAGCAGACTCCGTCTCCAGTGCACAGCGGGAGCCAATCAGAAATAATGACGACACACCACACGTGGAAGGGCGCGAAGTGTGGACTGGACTGCGAGGGAGGAGAT
>NQII01001910.1:335535-410316 GCA_002778355.1 Clitarchus hookeri | reverse complement strand
AAGAATAGAGTTCGGTTCCACAAACAATATTTTTTACAATATTGTGGCAAGATGTAACATTCCTCATACAACAGTTAACCCCGAATCGTGATGCAGTTAGTCTCTGCCATCTTGCCTGCATCCACAGTGAATTCTCAAGCTGTCCAACGGTAGCTCGTTCTAATGTGGAACATAGCGTCAGAGAACCAGCTTCTTCCTGCAGCTTCCCTAGAATTGTGTTTATCTGGCTTCGAAGGCCATTGGGTTTCTAAATCAGGTTTTGCGGCATTTGGACCATACTACATGTTACCAGTTGCTTCGTCGATCTTTCTCTTTTTTTTTTAAGTTGGTATTTTCTTTCGACACAAAAATTTAGTCTTGTAGATGACCGAGACCTTTCTCGCTTCGCACAGATTTTCTTACAAATATTTCCTGGACTGTTTCCAGTCATGCTTTTCCAAGGACTTATCATATAAGATGGACCATCCATGTGTGCTAGAGCAGCCCCATAGCATCTTCGCCTAGACCCTTTTGCATCATTAACTCTTTTGCCACCTGTGAGTTTGCAAATTAAAGAGTTGAGGTTTTCAACTACATTTGTCTTTTTGTTCAGAACGAGACAATCTGCCTTTCTGACAATGGGATCTAGCAACATAAGAATCTCATCCATTAATTTCACCTTCTCTAAGTACGGCACATTATTTACAGTTTCATCTTGTCAAGAGTAGTATGATGCACAACAGGACAAATGGTCAGCAAAAAATGGCGGAGGCCATTTCATAGATCTTTCCGAAGCTTATCAACATTTCCTTAGGAATTTCTAATGGCTCCACGAACTGCAGCTGTGAGGCGAGGAATGTTTTTTTTCGCCCTTCTAAGTCAAAAGTGGTATTTGAGGCTAGAGTGTGCAATTTTGAGGTGTACCCTCACACGATTTGATCTCCCTAGCTCTCGCAAAAACACTGGAGTCTCTATCACCTGTTAAGAACTTCACCCATACACCATGTTCAGAAAACAAATGCTAAAGTCCTTCCACAACAATAGTTTGCTCCATCCCGGATGATGAACCAGAATAATTTTTGTTGCACTTGTGTTGTTTTGGTCGGGAACACTCTGCTGTCGTGGAACATACGTAACAAAAGTTGTTCTTAACACCCAAGTAAAGAATATTTCCTGTTCTCCCGTCAATAATTCAAGACTGGGGAAAAACACGTTATTTTAATTTTCTGATATTTTGCTTCAATATGTTAATAAATAAACAATTATAGACTGAACAAAAAAATCTATGGAGGCTTTTTCGCCACCAGAGAAATACAAACTGTAGCAACAAACTGCATTGTAATTACAGCAGGTCGTCACATACACATCCTACTTCGGTGACCATGCAGAAGTAGACGCCAAAAATTTCAACCGTAATTGACAAGTTATTTCCAATAAGTCCAATGTCTCTAGAGGCTGGTGGAGAATGCATTAAACGACAAACTGCGTTTAAAAGCGATTGTGGCTTAGATATATCCAGGGCAGTGTAAAACATGCACACAAATTTTATTACCGAGAAGAATTACGTAATCTAAACCAAATTGAATTGACAACAGACTGTTTCAACTTTGTTTTGGCATCATTAACCATCTTCAACGCATGATTTACTTTACAGTAGTATACACATTTCTATAATTGTGTAAAAAGAACATCAGCAGCAGTGAATAATACTACTTCCAATCGAGGGTATTACGATGCAGTGTAGTCGGCCACAGGTTAATAAATTAAAGAAATAGACAACATGCATTTATGTTGCTCTAGCTGTACTATCTCGATGAAATGGCTGTATATACTGATTGTGTGAACACCACAGCCAAATGCTTGAATGATTGAGACAAAATTTGAACTCTTCACTATATAATTCCCAAAATAGCAAAATAAAATTAATATTTATTTCACGTTATTTATAATTATTTTTATAGACACTCAAATTATTGGGCATTAATGTAACTCACTAGGGAAAAAATCTTGTCAGTAATGTAATTAATTGAAAGAATAAAAAATGTAAAAAATTTGGAACATCATATAAAAATTACTCCAACTTATTAACTCTACACATGCAGTTCGAAGCGAAGTGTAATAATTTTAAATATATGAAACCTATTTACTCAGTTACGTACGAATAGCCTTTGCATTCCACCTTTTTTCCCCCTAAAACAGCGCAGCGGTCCTCAAACTGTGATCAATGGACCACTAGTGGCCCGCGAAATGAATGTTATTAATTTTCTTCAAACTTTTGTACAACTTTTCTACTAAATAGTAAGTTTCTATGATAAAAATGCCAAATTGTCTTGCGTTAAGGCATTTTCATAAAGACTTTCGTCATTATTAATAAATTGTTGAAAATAATGGAAGCTGTACTGTACTGGGGTAGGTAGTTCATCTTTGAGAACCACAGGATCGCTGATATTATTATAGCGCACACCAAAGTTAAAAAAGTATAATCTATATAACTGCTGTGTACAATTACTTATTCATTTATTAGTTGTAATTTTTGAGACTTTTGAATAGTGAAC
The DNA here is from genome assembly GCA_002778355.1 of Clitarchus hookeri. Classification (NCBI taxonomy): domain Eukaryota; kingdom Metazoa; phylum Arthropoda; class Insecta; order Phasmatodea; family Phasmatidae; genus Clitarchus; species Clitarchus hookeri. The sequence goes on along the minus strand of NQII01001910.1, from coordinate 407,782 downwards.
ATCTAATTACGACATCAAAGGTCAATGAAAACTATAATGGCGGCTGTGTTGTAATATATCATTCTGAAAGGTCAAGCTCGCCGGACTCCCATTGAACGTCTACACCTCTAAGTCATGTCCAAATTAGCCATGTCAACAAAGAAAGGTCCCATTATACATGATTCCTACTTGAAGATTCAGGGCCGGACATTAGCGGCCTCTATGAACAAAGTAATTGTGGCAGCTACGGGTCACGAGACTCTTGACTCGAATACCGAAAATGCTATATATTTATTTACACGTTTTAGATACATTTTTAATTTAGTGTATAAACTACATTTCTGCTACGTATCTGGATTAAAAGGGAAGCCTCTGTACACCCAGTAAATATATATTTAATTACATCAAAAATTTTCNTGGATTAAAAGGGAAGCCTCTGTACACCCAGTAAATATATATTTAATTACATCAAAAATTTTCTAAATTAGTAATGAAACACTAATGTGTTCGCTGCTCGTAGACACTTGACTAATATATGACGTCACTTAGTGAGCTTTTATCCGCAAGGTAGTAAATGAAAATAAATTTTCAGTCAATCAGGCTCATTGAATATCAAATAACCACGAACAAATTCGAAAAATTTATTTTCCTAATGTAAATAACATGACTACTCTTAAAGGATTTCGTAATTAACCTCGCTATTATTCGATAGTTCTAAAATGTTTGTCCTGGGAAATAAGTGGTCACGTAGCTACCGCAGCAAATGCAACAGCAGGACTTCCNTTCTAAAATGTTTGTCCTGGGAAATAAGTGGTCACGTAGCTACCGCAGCAAATGCAACAGCAGGACTTCCGTATCTAGAAAGCTTGTAGCGTTTCCTCAGGATAATTCCATCTCCCTCGCCCATCCAATAGCTATTTTTACTCTCATCCTATAAACAACTTATGAAACAATTGTCAATTTGGGATGAAAAATAAAAAACTAAGTTTTCTATACTAAATATAAACCTTTTCCCCCATTATTCTAAGTAAAAGATTAAATTTACACAGTAGGGATTGAACAATAATAATAATGACAATATGGTTACTAAATAAACTGAATAAACCGCTATTTAAAAAAGTTTGTATAATTATGTAAGGCACGGTACGCCGGTCTCTTTGATTAAACCACAGACTACTTCAAAAACTATGTCATTTGGTAAATATAAAAACTGGTGCACCAAGAAATTATGATAGATCAGCATAATTTAAGTTTTCCCACTGTTTTCTCCGAAGTACAGTTATCCTTTTACACCGGCAAAGGTTGACGTAAATCTTTTATTTGCGTTATTAAGTCATTCACGCTTACCGTTCCAGCATTTGCAGAGTATCCATGACCATAAATTCTCTTGCACCAAGCTTCATCAACAATGCCCGTTATGAAAGGATATCCTTCCTCCACGTCACCGTTTTCGAGTGCTAGTCTTTTCTCTTCTTCTACAGCCGCTGACATTTTTTGTATAAGTTTTTGTTTCCATACCTGCAAGAAAAGATATCTCAACGAAAAAAAGGATTTATACATCTTGTGTATACAAATTTTGACAACGTGTTATAACCACATTTCTTATATAAAAAAAAATTCACGCTAAGTATTAATAAATGCTCGCCTTTAATGTTGCTCTGCTTCTTGATATTTGTCACTTTAGAATGCAAGATAAAGTGACTTAGCATTATCCTGTTAGATTTCACACTTAAATTGTAAAATGGAAAGGAAAAAACTTATGATTGTAATAATGCGAGCAATAGCAAGTAAATAAAATAAAATAAAAAATGTAAATGAGCGTAAGTATTACAATACTAAATCATGGATGTTTAAAGATTAATTGTATTTGTCCACAAATATTTCGTGCATCGAATTTAACAGCAATTTGGTTTCACAGTTGAGTACAGTCTTTCTCCGATAATAGGGACGAGAATTCTTTCCAGACGTATGTCTAGATAGAGGTAGTATTATATAACAGTAAAATGAAAGGAGAATTGCCTCTTCCACTTTTTTTTCGTAGTGGGTGACGTGTCGTCTAGCCATTACTGGAATGTTCATAACAGAAAACATTTCCTCAACTTGAGTCTGTCCAATGCCATCAGCTGTAGCCCCCCACGCGAATGTAGTATTCAGTTCTTTCTTTTCAGGAGGATCAGTATAAATATTTCTGATTCCGTTACGCATTAAACATTTGTACGTGACGCAACTGATAAGTCCTTTTATTTTCTCAGATGTAAGCGTGTATTGTCCTCCTGTACATTTCTTGTAATGATATGTCAATTTATCGTACTGTCTGGTGAAATACATAAGATCAACAATTCGGCGTCCTTCAATTCGGACTGCTTTGGAAGGGTCACTGGTGCTGGATTCAACAAGAAAATCGGGAAGATATTCAATAATGCAAAAAAAATGTATTGTACAACTTTAAACGCCGAACAGAAACACCATGGACGAAAATTATTTAAAAAACCACCATGGTTTGATTTATGTCCAGTATACATTTAAAGTGTGTCTATATTCATGCAACGTAATTATGCAAGTACCGTTTACTTTTCATAGTACTGAAGATGTTCATCAGTACAAACACTGACAAAAATAGTTTTAACTCTTCGGCACAGTAAAAATATTTAAATTAAAGAATAATACAATACATAACAAGAAGTTAACAGGAACGATGTAAACAAGTTACATATTTAGTTTTAAATAGGGAGACTTTTTTTCTGAAATTATTTATTCTTCGTCCACCTTCCTCCCTCACCATAAGAAAACTCTTACCAGTCCATTAAATCTTCACATGGAGGCGTAGGAGCTCTTGGAGGTGTAACGTTTCTTTGTGGACGTCTCGAATAGGTTTTGCGAGGGGGAGCATCTTGGCGCGAGGGCGTACTCGCCTGACTAACATGTATTCCATTCGAAAACCCACACTCATTCCTAGAACAATATATTTAAAACGCATTTAAAAACTGAACTTACGTACGTGTCATACATATTATAATACATGCAGTTATTACGGACATAAATATTAGAACACGCCCATTTATAAATCGGCCAGTGGCATAATGTGCCATGTAACTAAAAATATGGACTGAAACATTATCGTAAACATACTTCCTTTACATAATGTGGTTAGCAGTGATGTGTAATAAGCTGCCAGTAAGTAATATGAATTTACAATTATAGTATTTGCGTATATGCCGAGTAATCACATATATGCGATCAGGGATTCTTGCGGATTATATAACAACTATACAAACACAAAATTGTTTACCTTTTGTTATTTTTGCAAGCTGTAATGTGGTACGAATGAGGTGTAATTGGTATCTGAGAAGAGTGGTCCTTTGTTGGTGACCGTACACTTTCTTTACGTTCTTTTCCAGAAAGATGGTCGTCATTAGCAGTGGAAAAGGCATTAGTGATGACGTTCTCCATGCAATCATGAAACCAGGTTTCCAGCAATCAGCATTTTACTATAAGCCAATAAGCACCATTATTTGCAACCTTTTTTTGGTAAGGGGCTGATGAGTGTCTTTGTGGTGACTTAATTGTTTTAAAATAAAATTTTTTGTATTCTAAACAGCATGTGAATGGGAGTAATAATTAGCCAAAACAGATCCAAGATTTTCAGCCTATGGTGTATCAGTATTTGTTACAAAAAGCAATTCTAGGTGGTAAAAAAACTTTATTGGTTAGCTCACTAACAATGTTCTTCTCCATTTGGCTCAAAAACATGCAAATGTCTTTTGTAGAGCCACAACTATTTTGGCAGCCGTACGTTTTTAAATTAATCCTAAACGATGTTTCTGCCCCGACGAAGCCATTAACATTGACATTCCCGGAATCTGGCACGACTCTGGGAGTCTGTCAAACACACACATATTGAATCCTTGGTGTAAATGTTCATGAAGACTGTACACGACGCCACAAAGAACCGATTATAAGTAACCGATACCGATGTGTTAATTTAAAGCTACGAAGGTCCAGTGCCGTATTTCACGAGGTTTTGCTTATATATTCCAACAGCTCGCTGGTCCGAAAGATATTTGAAATTTAAGCAGATTTTTTACTTTTATGGGAAAATATACACTGCTGTGCATGTATATCGCTACACCCATAAGGAATGATACATTTGCAATAAAATTAAGACCACATACAGCACCAATTACCAAATTAAAATAGGAGCGTGAAATAAACGGCGTATGCAAGAGTTTTACTACACAATTACGGTTGCATGAATGCAATGTAACGTTTTAAAGTCAAACATATTATTTTCGTATTGTTAAAGTTTTAAGAACTCTATAACTAACAGGCTATTAGAAGCACGTAAGACTTGTCTATACAGCTAATTTGGGCAAGAAAAATGCATAAAAAAACATTGCGATGGCATATACATTGCTTTGATAATGTAGAAACTGTGGGTAAAAGTATAATTTGTCGAGCTCAGCGGCGGGCGGGATTCCTCCTCCTTGCGGAAGACATGAACGCGGAGGAGGACGGTGGCGAGTCAGCCCACGCAGGGTTGCCAGACGTCCAGCAAGCCCTCACAGTGTTCTCTCCTATAGAGCGTCTCACTCTTAGATTGCAGTGTGCGGTGTAATGGGCATCCACCCTCTCTTTACAATGCATGATTTCCGTCGTTAAACTGTCCTTGTTCCTGCGTGCAAGGTTGTCTCATAAGTTATCTTTTTGCACCATGCAATCACAATGATAGGGTTTCCTACAGGTTTCAGTTTCAAAGGAGCGCTTAACTTTGCGTCGCAGGATTGGATTCTCTTAAGAGTTGTCAGGGAGGTAAACAGATCAAATTCTCTAAATCAGGCCATTTCCTTCATCAACCATTTGTTACTCAGCCTGCCAGTTACGTCGCAAAGCTGAAGTAATCTGGCAACAGTGCGCGCCATTCATACTGTATTTCATTCTAGGAGTGGGACGCCCTATACACGTAGCTCAGTCCCGGCGAAGCTTCTCCGTGGAAAATACGTTTTCGACTACCGAGCATGAGAAAAAAGAAGCTATAATCCATTCACTGTTACTTCACACTTTTCTGAAGCCCTGCTTAAGTTCTACTTCCAGGATATTCCTCCGCCTCGTACAAACTAAGCTAAGCTACGTCTAAAACATTACACCAAAGGACAACGCACCGAATTCGTGCGCACTCGTTTCTAATAATATTTTACACGAGAACTATTTCTTACTAGGCGCTACCAACACATATTTTCTCACTGTTTTTATTCATATTTATTATAAATAAGGTCTTTGAATTTATAAAAAAAAATATAGGTTTAACTTTAATTTAACGAAAAATAATATACCTTTATGTCAACAGAGGTTTAAAACGCTTGTGATGCATGGCAATTAGCATACAACTAAACACGTCATACATGAAGTGAATTTTCAAAGGTTTTATTAAAAAAGTGTGAAGAAACCGCTAATAGACTATAAACAAACATCCTTCAGTATCTGTGAAGAGAAAATCGGTGAAGAACAAGATGGCTTGAGTTCGTGCCGCTAATAGGTTGAAATCCAGGTAATGTAAACACAGTTTCTTTAAATATTTGTATAACATAAAAATGTTATGAAAGTGCACTGTAAACATGCCGCTTTCAGTTGTAATGGTATTATAAAATAACTGCGATCGTTAGCACTGTAAAAAAAAAAACACGTCGGTCTTTATCAACTGATATTTTTTTGAAGCGAGAAATAATGTGTTCTGTATACTTTCTCGACTGTATGTTTTGCAAGGTTATAAGTTGACTTGGCGGAGAGCATGTGCGCATTGAAACGATAATCAGAAAACACTGTTATAGGCTGTGCACGGTAAAGTGAGCACTTTTGAGGCCCTAGTTACATTTTCTTTCAGCCGTTTTTTATCCTTTAACCATATTTTTAAATAAACATTGCCGTGTTAGTAATAAACACTGTGTGTATAATCCACTCCACTCGGAAGTTAACGTCTAAGGCTAAAATGAAATGCATTTGTTGACTATTATTGCAAATTAGAGGGTTTTCAAAAGTGCTCACTGTACTGTGAATAGCCTATAACAAACTTCTCTAAAAAATGTTACTCCTCTGCTAAACATATATAAAATTTTATTATTAAAGAAAGTGAAGCCAGAGGTAAAAATGTTAAAACACTACATAAATAAGCAAAGAAAACCATAGAATTCTATCGATTCTTCAAAATATTTCCACAAAAATGGACAATATTTCAGAATATCGTTGTCCAGTTGTTATTTTGTTTACACTTATTATTGTAGATCAATATCAACAAACTACCACCACATTTGTAATCAATCCTCAAAACTAGTAAGTTATCAATCTTTAAAAAACGTTAAATAAGTTATCTTGCTAAAAAAAAAATGGTTGCCTGTAAAGTCGGTTTTACGGGCGAAGATTTTACGTGACAACGTAGTGCTGCGCGCGCGGCAGACCGATCATAGTTGAGTGGGAGAGAGACGCAAGGCATTCGGCGGGCCTCTCTCTCGTTCGGTGACTCATCGTAACGTTACCGAGCGTTACACTTTTTCATAAGTGACTCCCAGCCGCAACCTAATTTAAGACGTTGTCACGTCAAAAAAGCTTTCTACATCTTGATGATTATTTTTACAATAATATATCCATTTTAAATTGCTTTATGTACGCTACGTTATGATCATGACGCAAATCTCTGATTTAGAAGTAATTTTATGGTTGTTTGTATTTATTAATTTAGTTATACATGTGTTATTTTATATTGCAGTTTTTAATACACTAATATATATATATAGTCGGTTCACGACTGGAAGAAACTTTTGAAAATCAACCTATGAAAAAACACTCTAGCCGTTAGCGACATGCATATAACGTTACAAACAGTGGCGAGCGCGGATACAGTTATGCCGTTAGGGTGCCAGAACAAAGAGAGTAAATAGTCCCAAAGTTTTAATGTAATTGTTAATTTATCGCTTACAAATGGGTGTCGAAAAGACTTGTATCTTATTATGACAATTATTAATGACTTCATGCTAACGTATTTATATTTCAACGTTTCTTGCATAGTCACATGATCACGCTCAAGGTGAAAGTAACGCGGCCATTTGTTTACTAACCTTCGTTCCTTGTGTTGTTGACACACATGCCAGAGAATTTGTGCGATTATCTTGTTTAACCTATAAAAATTAATTTATTTGTCTTGTTTTACTAATATCCGCTGCTTATTATTTGGTTTTTAATAACGTATGATTTTAATTTGTGCTCACTTTCTCGTAGTACTGATTCCTTTTGTTTTTATGTGTTTCGTGCACGTGTCTTTCCTTTGCCACTCTATTCTAACGTTGTAGTATTTGCACATAAGAATTATTTTCACACTGTCGAAGACGTAGAATCCTTCACTCGCAAACTCTGCCGTCCTGTCGAAAACCGTCACAACCATTTTTAAATAACGTTTTACAATTGCGCGAAACATCTGACTCAGTCTACCACCACGCCATTTTAACGTCTGTAGCAATTTCGATCAGTACTGATGATCTTGCCTTCGATGTACGGGAATTTATCGAAAGTCACTAACAATAAATTGTAAATAGACAACAACTATCGATTCATCAAAATACTCGCATTTTGGGTTTATAGAATGAAATTTTTTTCGCTGGAATTGTATATTCTTTTGTGTGAAATTCTCAAGATTAAAAACTTTACGCTTGTGGAATATCCATTAATAATATATACATAACTTTTATAATGGGTACGTGCATGTAAGAACACATGTACACACACACACACACACACACAGTGGAATGTAAACATTGCCATGTGACTGCCACATGGCAGTCACATGGTAATGTTTGTTTACCTTTGGCAGAAGGATACGAAATGGGCTTGAAAGTAGATCTTTAGCAGGGCTTCAAGAAAGTCTCTTCCAGTCGTGAACCGACTATAGATATATATTATATTGTTCTGTATATATGCACAGTACTACTACTGTAACTTGTATCGTACTAATTGACAAATCACAGCACATTTGTGGTGTGTTACCAGGAGGCTAAATAAATCAAATAAAATCAACATAGGTACTCGTTATGCTATATTAAAATAAATATGAACGTGACTTAATCTGTCTTTCAAATAGCTCATTACGATTACGAGTATTTAATATATGTTGGAAACTGAGTAAATGCAGAGGAAGTATTTGTAATAAAAACTATCATTTTCAAAATTTGTATACCACCCACGCCGCACATATCTTCAAAATAGTTTAACGTTAGTTCTAAATTCACCAAATGGTTTTTTACCAGCAAAATTGCAGTATTTCATATATAAAAATACGGTTTGGAGGAACATTGCGTTGCGACCGTTATTATTTTATTAAATGTCACTATTTCCACTTCTAACCTATATTTTGTAACGAACTGCTTGAGATGCCGTTCAGTTGTACGATTCTACATACTAGAAGACGATCGTTATTTGACGATAATGTTGTAAATTACAGCCCATAAAATTATTCCGGCAAATCTGTTGAACACATTTTATCACAGACATTTGGAAAATCCAGAATGAAAAAATTGTTTATGCTATTTTATTTTTCGTTAAAATTTGAGAAGTGCGCGCATCTTCGGGGGCTATGTGACTTTTTTCTGCTGCACTGCATGCGAAATAAGCATGATGTAACCGCTCAATTTGTAATTGAAGGCCTTTCTTACAAAAACACCCTAGTCCATTGGCCTACAGTTATAATTTTGTGAAAAGCAGATAGGACAATAGTAGAATAATTTGGATGAGTCGGGCACAAAGGAACAGGAGAGCCAGCGCCGGCCAGCCGCCATCTTGGATCTGGATGATCTTGACCTAAAAATAAACAAATTCATAAATGATAAAATAATTTTAAAAAAACCTAAAAAATACAAAAATTAAAATAATTATAAAAAACACAAACAATTCTAAAAATTATTACAAATTCCAAAATAATTATAAAAAATCAAAAAATTCTAAAACCAAAAAATTCCAAAAACCCAAATTTAAAAAATCTAAAAAATTTAAAATATTCCAAAAATTTCTAAAAAAAAAAAACAATTTTCCAAATGATTCCAAAAAAACTTTCAATTGTATAAACAATTCTAAAGTATTTTCCAAAACCATTGACTAAAGACCGTTGACACAAGGAACTTGTCCCTTAACCCTTGTCCCTTCACCCAAGACCCTTGACCCTTGTCCCTTCTCCCAAGACACTTGACCCAAAACCCTTAAACCCATTACCCTTGACCCTAGACCCGTGTCCCAAGACCCGTGACCCAACACCCGTGACCCAAGACCCTTGATGCAAGAACCTTGACCCAAGTCCCAAGACACTTGACCAAATATCCTTGACCCAAGACCCATGACACCTGACCCTTGACCCTAAGACCCTTGACCCCCAAGATCCTTGACCCTTGTCTTTGGACCCTTGACCTTATAATCAAAAAACAAAAAATAAAAAATTACAAAATTCTTTTCAAAATCCAAACAATTCTAAAATAATGTATATTCTAAAAAATTACCAATTAATTAAATCTTTGTTTGTTTATGAAAAAAGGAGGTACCCATACATCGCTTCTTATGTCGTTGTTCTACTTGCTCTCAAACTTAATTGCATACATGTTTCAACAATGCATACATCTCGACTTTTATGTAGGTATAAGTATGCTCCTAAATTTTTTTTTAAATGTATGTATAGGTGACCAATCCAAGCCCTTCATATGAGAAGGAACCACCTGCCCAAGTCATGTTATAATCATTGTATGGATCAACATCTAACATTTTTTTTTATAGACATACTTGGTGCTAACTTAAATACCAATAGTGCTAGTCCCTTGAAACTCTGAATGTACGAGGGTGATAAACAGTCTTACCACCCATGCTCTTCTTGAACATCAATCTCTCAATCGTCCAATCATTCCATCAATAATCCAATCAATCCGCCAATCTTTCGCAATCCTTCCATCAATCTTTCGCAATTCTCCTCCTCAGCAATATTTCCATAAATCTTTCGCAATCTTTCAATCAATCTTTCAATTTTTCCATAAATTTTTTCGCAGTCTTTCCGTAAATCTTTCAATCTTCTCATCAATCATTCACAATCTCTCGCAATATTTCCATAAATCTTCTAATTTTCTCCTCAATGTTCCAATATTACCATCAATCTTTCGTCCAATCATTCAATCAATCGTTCGCAATCTTTCAAAATCTTTCCGTCAATCTTTCGAGATCATTCGTAATCCTCCTCCTCAGCAATATTTCCATAAATCTTTAGCAATCTTTCCATCAATCTTTCGCATTATTTCCATCAATATTTTGCAATGTTTCCATAAATCTTACAATCTTTCGCCCAATATTTAAATAGTTCATCAGTATTTTGATCACTTTTACAATATTTCCCTCAATGTTCCAATCTTCCCATCAATCTTTCGCAATTGTTCCATCAATATTCGCAATCTTTCGCAACCCTCCTCCTCAGCAATCTTTCCGTCATGCTGTAGGAAGCTTTCTATTAATCTTTAGAAATATTTCCATCAATCTTTCGCAATATTTCCATCAATTTTACAATCTTTCATCCAATCTTTAAAACTTTTCATAAATCTTTCGATTACTTTCGCCACCTTTACATCAATTTCAAAATATTTCCCTCAATATTCCCATTAATCTTTTTTCCAATCTTTCGATTAGTCATCAATTCATAATAAGTCAATGGATGTGTCGTCTGTCCCCCATCCATAAATATAAAAAAAAATTCATTTCCCAACAGGCTCCACACATTTGTACTTGATGACTGCATTAATGTTTTGTATGCAGTCCCCTATCTATGTATCTTTATACTTAAAAACTGTATTAATATTCAGTACATAGCTCTGTACTTAAGTAAACGAGTGCTTATAGAACCACTTTAAAGTTATGAGTGATAAAATGATACTGCACAAAAAAATTTAAACACAATTATTATTATTAAAAGTATTTTTTTTTTTGTAATTACAATTTTATAAGAAATCAGTTTGTCACATCGTGTGATATAACACCTCCCCTTTAGTTTGCTAATTATTGACGATATCTCAACAATCTGTGAGATACCCCCGTGTTTTTGCAGGACAATCAGAAATTCACAAATTAAAACGATCATACAGACGAAACACAGATGTTTGAACGGTCGTACAATATAAACACATACTTAAGAAAACTATCATTTACTAGAAACACACATCTAAACCACCGTACAATATAATCACATACCACAGAACTGGTTTTCGTTAGAATGTTCTGTTTTGTGTGATTCTGTGGTATGTGGTTCTGGTGTATCTGTTTCTAAGTTGTGACAGCACCCCGGCGCAACCTCCCGTCGGTTCGAAGAAGTTTGGCCGTCATACGACATTAGTTGAAAACTGCTCACACCTAGTTTTAAGAAAACCGCGTATTTATTTCGAACAATATTCAAGTTTCTTCCTCGCTGATTTCTACGCCGGGTAATTACAGATACACAATGAAACGTAACTCTATGCGTGTATTTAAAACAAAACTTGTGCATACATGAGCGATGTAGGTTAGGTGCAGTATATAACTTCAAGTAGAATATAGACTACAGCAATAAATATTGAGACTGGAAATGCTTACAGTGAAATGGTCCACGTTGTGAAAGGGAACCATCAAGACATTTCTTACATTCCCAGTGGAACTATCAAACCATGGATTTGTTAAAAAAAAACCAAAGAGTTTGATTTATACAGAATTATTTACTAATATATTTACCAACTAAATATTATTTACAAAGTCATGTGATTCAGCTGCGATAGTTAAATTATCAAATATTCGGGTCTTGTTAACCTTTTCAATTCATCATTTCTGTGCGAATTAAATGTTAGATTTTGGACGTTCCGCAAATAAATTGGAATATTTTTCTTCCTACTGAATTTGCAACATAGCCACATTCGGTATACTGCTTGAAGAAGGTGGCTATGTTTTTTACGTCAATTTTTCTTATTTCCTGACGTAACAAAGGGAAAAGAGGTTGAAAGTAATATACATGCAATTGAACTTCTGGGTATCAGTGCATGTAAGATGACAAATATTTAGTTCGACATGACAATATTATTCCACTACAGTAAACTTATTTTGGTAGCATAGTAGGCTGGGGCGCCAAATTACAGTACAAAACATCCATGTTCAAATCTCGGATAATACATGGCTGTACCATTTTTGAGTAAAAGGTTAGGTTATTTTAATCATAGACCAACATCCCCCCCCCAATTGCAATACTTAACATGAAGCAGGGACTTTAATAAGCAGCAGTTAAAACATTATTACTGGGTATACACTGGCCACGTATTCGAGTTGAGGCACTTAAGTAGAATCGTACTGGTTTTGATCCTTTCACCTACAGCACCACCTGGCATCAAAATAAACGTGTCGTGATAAAAATTTGTCATAGTAATTGGTTTCGAAAACAGTCTTACGTGCCACGGACTGATGTATTACTACTACCAAATACGTGGCAATGCGGAGACAATGCTATGCAAATTCTGCTTTACATAGAACTGTTTATGAAGCCATTCATAATTCACTGGTTCTCAAGTGACATACAAATGCAAATACAGTGGCCTCTCGGCCATCGTACTTTTACATTTTTACGTAGCGCTCTTAGCCAGCTGGCCATCCCGCGCTACGACTGCCCAATCGGCGGGGAAGAGGGATCACGCCCTCTTATCGTAGGTGTCCCTGAGGTAACCAAATCCAAGACCCCAACCTGATTCACAAGTACGGCCGAGAGCACCCTACCACAAGGTCCTGAGACCCTCGCCCTCAGATACCAAGCGTGTGGTCTAGCCGGGCCACTATCCAAGCCCCTAGTGTCTTACCAGGACACAACCGGAGTGGGTTGCCGCTCACCACCCGGTCTTTCTTTGAGAGGGGGAATCTCTCCAGACCTTCTCCAACATACAGAGTTAACCACTGCCAGTACGAGTCCAACCTCTAGTGATCGGTACACAAGAGAGAACCTCTGGTGGGACCAACCCGATCAGCCCTTGCACCCACTTATTTTCCATGGCACTAGTGGGTTTTCAATGTCCGACCGCTCCACCAATGACCCGCATGCCCACCAGAAGGGGGGAGTACGATCGGCTCGGAGCGGCATGCGTCCTCGATTCCTCGGGGAATGCCGAAATCGGGGATGGCGGCCCTCGCACTGAATTGGAAGATTTCTCATCATTTAGAATCATAGCTCTTCCATGCTGTCATCACAGCCTCCAAGCCGTCGCCACCACATCCTACCACTAGCAGTGCAGTTGGAGGAGCCGTCATTGGACACTGACCTTTACCATTCCGTAGAATTTCTTCACCAGTAATTCCAGTATTGGGCCCCATCGGCCTGAATGCGAAGTGGTGCAACACCCCGCCAAGTGGTCGGGCCTAGGTACCATCAATCTACCCAAACCATCATGGCAGATACCCCTGACTAGTTCAATTGTCTTTCGAAAACTATTCGTTCTATCTACATAAAACCAGAACCATATTAAAATGGTAAGTAATATCTAGGGTTTTTCAAAATTTCGTGGTTCCAATTCTTTAGCTTTATATTATATGACCAAATATATAAATTTGTTAAAAAAACTCTACTAACGATAATATTTTTTTACCCACACTTTTCATTGATAATTTCTTATGAGATCATGAAAAACCCAACAAAAAGGTTTACTCTTTAGAAAAAAATTTGGTTCGGAAATTTTGCTTAGGAGAGCCAATATCAAGGAACTTCACAGAAAATTAGCAGATCCGAAGCTATTTTTAAAATGTATTTTTTAAGATTACTATGAATTTAAGGTATTTAGTTAATAATACTTTTCATTGATTAAAATTTAACTTGCTTCTTTCAAATGCAATTTGAACTATGAAGATAGCTTAAATAGATTTTATACTAAATCAATTACAAATTCATGTTGTGTTTACGTGTATGCAGAGTAACCAAGTTTCCAGCTCCCATTCAACCTTAAGGGCATTCCAGCGTCTGTACCGCCACTGTTGTTCCGGTAGGTGGCGTGGGCGTAACGAATTTGCTGCTCGGCCCTGTTGTGGCACGCCGTTGTGTCGAGTCACTTGGCTAGTCATGTACTGCCACTCGTGACTTGCCACGTCGGCTATTGAGCAGATAGAACCTTATACGCCACTTGTATCTCGTACGGTTCTGGCGCTCAAGTGTCGTGAACCCGCCGTTTTATATTATCTTTGATTATATCCCAACACGGACCCTGCCGAGGGAGTGGATATTTGAAAAACAGACTATTAAAAAAATGAAATAAAAGATTGAACGCAGTTAAATACAAATACTACAGAACAGTAGACTACAGTTTCCAAGTTCAATCCTGACATATGGCGCTATAAGTTTTTCTTTAGATTCTATATAAAAAAATGTAGGGGAACACACGCGTGCGTTTTTTTACCTAGCGCAGTCATTTAGATGTTTAAAATTCCCAAAATATTAACAATATATTTAAGTGTGTTCAAAATTCTTTTTTTTTTATTGTTACTTATAGGATTCTAAGAAAATAACGTATATCTGTGCAATAATGGCTTAATTTCAATGTCGTGGTTATTTTTTCTGGCATAAGAAAAAGCCGATGAGCTGGTTTTCTCAGGTATTTCCCGTTTACTTACACCTAGAAAAAGTTTTTGTTGAATCAAACATAGTTTGTTTGGAGCAACAAAATCATTTGTTTATATAGGGGCAATGAAATATTTTGTTGTTGAAACCAAATTATTTTGTTGTTCTTATTTGGTTGCCGCAAACAAAGATTTGGGTTGCGCAAATAAAGATTTAATTAGTTCTAAGCAAATTAAACAGTTTCGGTTAGTATAATGGAAACCCAAGCGAGAATCGAACCTAAATCGCCTGCATCTTAGTACAACGACCTAGCAACGCCAGCTAAAACGACTCGTGATGAACATAGAATGTTTTTAAATACAAACGGTTCGAATACTGAACAACGTGCGCAAATCAATATTTATATTCTTACAGCTTTACTTTTTAGTTTTCTGTCGAACTTGTTTTATTAGGATCTTTACACAATTATTAAGCATAAATTAATGCACAAATAAACAGTGTTAATATCCTAATTGTCACAAAAAATAAAATGAATCCTCAAACTGTATTTTTGAACGAAGGGAATCAAATGGGTGGCCCAAAAAAGTTGATTCAACAAGATATTTAGTTGACAGTCTAATATCTTTTGGCCCAAAAGAGAGGTTTTGTTAATTCAAGTGCGTGTTTCGTTATATGAACACAACTAATTTTGTTGCTTTTCAAGTTTTGTTTACTCAACAAAATGTTTTGTTGGGGCAACCAAATATATCTTTGGCCCTATACAAACAAATATTCCGTTGACTTTTCTCTCAGTGCAGCCCTTACATTCCTCCCCTGCTCCATATTCACCCGATGTCACCCTCATTGGCTCTCAGAACATAGAAGAGCCGTCCAAACCTCTCAACTCACAGTACTGGCAGGGCTGGCGATTGCCTATTTCTGCAAGCGATCTTCACTTTCTAGGCCTGGATGCCATTCAGCAAGTCACAAGTTTGGTTGCAGACTGTAACACCAGTGACTATTTCTCTGCGATTTCCCTCTAATTTCTTTCGAGGAAAGCTCTTTTAATTTCTCTGATACCACTACAAATTTTTCTTATATCTTAGAATAAATACAACCATACCTACGACTTCGTTGTCAACGCCACTGAAGTGTTACCTTCGGGTCCCAAGTTTGCTGTTTAGCTGTACAGAGAATATGGCTTCTCTGTACAGCTAAACAGCAAACTTGGGACCCGAAGGTGTTAGGTGTAAGTTTTATGTTGATTTGGCATCTACAGCGCCCTCCGGAATGTGAAAGTCCTAAAATCATGATATAGTTAATTATACTCAGGAAGTTTCCTATAGTCAGTGGCAATGTTAGTACAGACAGCACATGCAACTGTTTAAAAATGGGATTATTGTAATGCGGTCTTTAATTCCGCCAGCGCAGTCCCTAACGAGAGCGAGTCCAAGGCAAGAACTTCTGCTAGGCCCTTCCCTTCCAAACTAGTTAATCCTCCCTTCCCACAACGCAGTCACCTTCCGAAAAAAACTCGCATGACATACGTATAATAAAAAGGGAAACTTGATTAAACTACAAAATATGCAAATTAATGGGAAATATTTTTTTCAATTAACAGATTTGTTATAAACTACGAACAATATGCTCTGCTCTCGAGCGCATGCGTCACGCTCTAACATTTTATTGATAAGAAATGTTACATTTCATAAATAAACATTTTTAAACACATACGATTTATCATGAAATATATAATCCACAACAAAACTTATGCTAAATTTTTTTAAATACTTTTTATTCAATAATTTTTTTTCCGGGTGCGAGATTTTGCGCGGCTGCACCTGTCGCACATCCCTAAGGACGGCCCTGAGTGCTGTGGCACAAATTATTCAAAATAAAAACTGTCACATGGAAATACAGAGCTTATACATGTGACCACTTAACTTGCATGGGAAAACAACTCCAAGAAAAAATATTTTTTTATCAGTTTATTATTACTTACTCTCTATCACATGCTATTCAGCAATAGGTGGTTCACGATAAAGTAAGCACTCTAAAAATCACCTTTGAAAAAAATCACAGTCTGCAACTGCATACATTTTTACGAAGCATTGACCGCAATACTTACAGTAAAGTTGGCAGCGAGTTAGGAGAAGTAGTTCCAGGTCATAAAATCTCACTAAACACAATATTAAACATTAACGGCACCTGGGATTCATCACCTTCTTTTGGTTTTGCGCATATAAGACTAAAAATAGCCCGATAACAACACATTTGTATTTATAACCAATTCATGACATCACTTGACCGACGCAACGTTTCAATTTATCTGGTCCATAGCGTCCATTGTTTTGTTTAACTTTTTTTACGTCTTTCCCATTCCTGTGTTTAAATGCTCTGAATTCCGTGAATATGTGGCACTTCCGGTCCTGTTCCCTGGGTAGTTATTTGTACCTCTAACAACGTGATTTTATATAGCAGTTCGTAACCCCAAACACAAAAGATTTCTTGTATTATAAATAAGACGCTTACGCTTAAATTTTATAATGCATTTTTGCTGTATTTCAACATTGTTTCTAGTTCTAACATTTCACGTAATACACCGACCTGGCCAGTATGTCTACATGTAATTAAAGTTGGTTATAATAATTTAAAACTTGAAGAATGTTAGGCTGAGTGCATTTAATTATATTTGTGATATTATTTACGAATTATATTTGCGATATTATTTACGTGACTGTAGAGGACAGTGTTTACGAGTCGATACCTCGGTACGTATTTGTTTAGCTTTTAATAAATAACGCTATAAAATTGATTTATATTACACGTGGAACATTTATCCTCTAGTTTTAATATGTTTTAATAGTTCTTTGATGTTTTGTTGAACCTTTTAATGTTTCCAGGCCAACATAAACAGTGAGCATTCTGAGCTGCCATTGATAACCTCAATTCCAGTAATGAAAATTGGATTCTGCATTAAATGTGTAAATGTAATTTCATGAAATACGTTGTCATCGGTTATGTATTTTTTTTTAGTATTCTGATGAAATTACGTTCACATCGCTGTAGTTGTTCTTATGTTATATGCTAAAAGTGATTTTCTCATAATAAAGGTTAGGCCAAACGTTCATGTTGTCACATCCTGTAAAAACAAAATTCAACTGGACGGATTTTCATGAAACTTGCATTTAGTGACAAATATCACCATGTTGGTGTGCTGTAAAACTCTGTATCAATTTAGTACAGCCACCGAGTTTTTATGACAACTATTTTCGGTATTCGTAACGTCATTGTAGCAAAACCGGCCATTTGATTACACATAGTGTGTGTGTGTAGCCTATATCTATACAATTATTAATTTTGGGTTTTTGTGCTTTAAGTAGTACACTTTCAGTAATAATTGTGATACATCGGCAAATACATATAGTCACGATTGTAATTAATGTAGTAGGAGAATAGTAGTATTTTGTAATATTCTACTCAAATAAAATAACGTGTCATTTAAAAGCGTTTAAGCACGCCATTTTCATTAGTTATGCCCGTAAAAGTTATTTCAAATAGTTCTCGTGTCATTTAACGACTATTTAACACTTGTTGTTTACCGCAGATTATAGACTTAATACTCAGTATTATCTCGGGGGGTTTCATTCGTATCACAGGAAAAAATTTGAACCTTGCACGTATTTAACAACGAATGTTTTAAATAGCGTGGCACTGATATAATAAGGGGAAATGAGAAAAATAATTTCGAAATGTCATAGCGAAAATCACATCATCAGGGTCCGCAAAGATATATAATTTACTGAAATTTACGTGTGCGGATTTACAGTGTTAATTACAATAGATAATCACATTTTGCATTGCTATATAAATAAATAGAGCAGACTTCAGAACAGCTGATTAAACATACGCCACATGGCAATGTTTACATTGAGATACTGCGGAAGGATATGCAACGAGCTGAAAGTAGAAAATAAGATGCGCTTTCAAAAGTGCTCACTTTACCGTGAACAGTCTTTATAAAAAATTACTTGCAGTAATACACATAATATACATATCACTTTAATTTTTTTACAACATAATTCTTCAGTGAAGTTTCTTTGCCATATTTCTTACTATCGCAAACATTTTCAACGACCAATCATTTAATACCACACAATCTCAATAATTAAGGCCCGGAAGAATTTGTGAATTAATTTCAGGATAGTAGTCTGTACTTAAAATCCAGATACATTGTAACTGGTTTGCGGCTCTATTTGACTTACCCTGGAAAACTCTGAGACAATTGGAACCTTCAAGAAAACAAAGATCTCGTCCCATGATACCTGGTCAAGATAAACCTATCATTGAACAAATATGTGAGGCTCAAATATACATAATAGAATGCAGTATATCTAGCATACTTAAATTATTTTAATCGCGAAATCGTCCGGGTCCTGGCAGTATTAATTTAAGTTCAGTAAATTGAAGATCTTAGCGTACAGTTTCACTATTATTAGTTAATTGAAGAGAGATACAGATTTTCTGGATCAAACATGCATCCATAGACGCTTCCACGGACAGAAAAATATAACAATGTGGTAAACAACATTTTAGACGACTTACACATATTTTTCTTTTTGCAAGTCATTTTCTCTCTCGCTTGCAATACGTATGTAGGTTCCCTGGCAGAAAATTCTCTTGGGATCCTTCCGTCGACTATTTCTGGAAGCATACAGTTCAAATAAAACCGACTGAGTAGTGGCAGCGTCTTTTCTTCCCAAAATGTTACATGTCTTTCAATGCACTCTACATAAAATCGGGTGGAGAATGCACAACAAAATGACAAAACCTCTTACTGGCGATATTAATTTCGTCTTGAACGCGGAAGTAATAGTTACGATGTCTTTTAAGCTGAAAACAACCATCTTTCCTCAACTCCAAGAAAATAACACTTTTCTGATCAACACCCGCTTCTAGCAACGACTTGTCTCCGATTTTAGGGATGAATTTTATTTGAACAAGACCATCATAGCCCATCAGACTATCTGGACTTGCACCCAAATTTGGTTCACATTCTGAAAAAAACAAACCACATCGTTCTACTGTAACTGTTTTTTGTTGTTCATGCTTGGTTAGCCTGCACACATCATACTAAAAACTGTCAAACGTTACTGAAAGGTCAAAAACTGCACCCATGACTTATCTTAAAGTTAGCGACGCCCGTCAAAACATGACACCTAAGTAGTGTACGTCGTTAAGCGACGCTACCAAATAGCGGAGTGCCCAGAGCTAAGACAATTAAAAAAAAATCTAAAGTACTCAAATATCGAATACGCATGCGCTTGGAAAGGGAAGGGGTAAGGCATTGAGATTGAAGGAAAGGTTGTGGGTAGGGGAAACGACTGAGCGCGCCACCGTCTGCCGATGGTCGAACCCGCGTAGACAGCGCCGAAGTAGAGACCACTCAAAGATAGCGCAGGAGGGCGCAATGTGGTTCTGCAATATGTGGTTCTAAATTGCGTGTTTCTTTTGTACGATCGTTCTAACATCTGTGGTTCTGTTGTATGGTCGTTCTATAATGGGAATTTCGATTGTACAAAGTTTCTTAGATACGTGGTTCTGCAATATGTGCTTGTAAATTGTGTGTTTCTGTCGTGCGATTGTTCTAACATTTGTGTATCTTCTGTAAGACTGTTCTAACACCTGTGTTTCTCTGGTGTGACTGTTCTGTTTTCTGTATTTCTAACGAATGTTGTTCTAATATGGGAAATTTCTAAGTTATGTGGTATCGTTTGTTTATTTTGTTTTCTAACAGTTCTAGCTAGACTGTGTGTTTCTAATGTATGCGTGGTCCCCGTTGAACCGAGCAAGGCCGTGTGAGTAACGTCCAACTGTACAAAGAGGCGGTGAGCGTGGACGTCGTATGTCCTGTATTTATGGATACCACTGCTGGCGTTTCATGTGAATAGTCAGCCGACCTCCACGGCACAGCTGGCTCACAACGTGTACGAATTTATGGGCAGTGCGTTGGTGTAAATTTATCCTCATGAGATTAGACCTAATCGTGTACTAATCACCTAATCTGAAAAAGTCTCTCATGCTTCTCCAGTGATCGGAAGAGTGTTAAATAATGAGTTAACTCGTATATAAAGAAAATATTTTATTAAGACGTCAGATCACAAAAGTACAAATATTTTCGTTTGTATTCAAATTCGTAAGCGAAAAAAATTTTCAGTTTAGACAAAATTTTAAGTTCTTATTAATAGCCTCATAACAAAAATATAATATTACAGACTACGCTTTAAAATAAAAGAACGCAATAAAATATATTTATATGCAAATTCATAAAACGTTCATAGAATTTATGCCAGTTGTACTAACCATGAGGGAGATACCTTATAATCCCGACGTTTTATGCATTTCATTAAGAAATTAATATAACCATTAAAACGTGAAATGTCGTTTATTTTACACACAATTTGTGGCATAATTCAGGTAGAAACATTAGCACAACTTGCCGTTTTGCTACCGCTATGATGTTATATATTTAGTGGGATAAACTTATATCGTCAGGTTTTACATCAAATTATATAAAAAAATTGGTATTGCAAGAATGTGGATTAATTAAAAAAAATGAGTTTGGAAGTGAGTTCTGAAGCAGTGGTTGCCACCAGTTCTAGCTCGGTCACCATGATATCTCTAAACCACCGATAAAATTAAGAAGTTTACTGGTTGAGAAAAATGCTAGTATCGCGGTGCTGACGCCCACAGCAAAGATAGCACTCGCGCTTGGGACGTATTCGCTCACAGATTACAGGCGCGCAAAAACATTATTCTGTGACGTAGCACAACAATATATGTCGTTGTTAACAACGATAGCTGCTTTTTACACAACTTCCAGTGCGTTTTGTTAGTTTGGTATAAGACAGCGGTAAGGGTTCCACCAGAAGTAAAAAACGTATAATGGACAACGCTCATTGCTGACTACAGTATTTACAGCAACACTTCGTTTAGCGTCAAACTTGGATTGGGGAAGTTTTCAGGGGTTTGAAAAACGTCCAGCCACTACCCTTTTTGGTTGTGATTGTTTTACCAGGATCCAGTTCTCATCACACATCACGATACACGTCACGATGTGATCGAGTAGAGATGACGAGCCGACAGGTTATTGCAGATGTCCAGTTCATGCGGTACCCAGTTGCCAATTTTCTCACTTCCCTGTTTGCTGAAGACGGTCAGAAATGACTGTACTGGAAACTTTGAAATTTCAGCCAAGTTCCCTGATAGCGATGCTCAGATTTGCCTCTACACATACCTTTATAGCGTCCTTGCCCACCCTTGGTGTGCGTTCTGTACTGTTTTCTATCCAGCGACGTACTGTCCGTTCTGAATGTGCATCTACGCCACATGTGCTCACTAAAAAACGTTACGTGACATGCAGTGCACAGTAACAGTTGACGGAAAACACATACGCAATGAAATGTTTTTTTTCTTCACTCTATGTGTACTACAACAAAGTCTTGTTCTGGCGTTAGCAGATAAAAACCACCGCCTTGGTGGTTAACATTATTTACGGGGTTGACAGCGATTCGCCAATTTTAAACGGTCGCTGCGGAATTGCCTATGGGAGAGAACATCCAAAATACTAGTGCGAAATAATTACCGGTTTCAGACGGCTACGATGTATCATTTTTTTTTTCTAGGAGATAACTAACTTTCTTTGACCTTGATCGAGATCTGATTTGAATGACAGACTTTTAAACGATTGCCTGTGGAGACCCAAAAATGATTTTATACTGCAAATCGCGTGTAGACTCTGTGTTATTGTAACCTCTGACGGGTATTTCGCACGGTTCAATCAGTCCCGTAAAATAGGAGGCAGGAGGAGTTGAACGTAGACAGTGAGTTTTTTAGTCATTTATTTACTTCACAAATGGGTGTATATGTTGTGAAATGTTATTACAATTCCCCAGACAAAGTTATAGTACTATAGTCTATTCACTGTTTCTTCACGCTTTTTGAATGAAAACATTTGAATAATCACTCAAGGTATGACGTGCTGGTTGTTTCCTAAATATGCCATGTACAATAAGCGTTTTATACTTGTGTTGACAAAGGAGTACCTCATTTATGGTTAAATTGGAGTTTTACTCACATTTTATCTATAAATTACAATATTTCTTTTATAATTAATATGAATAGAAACGTGGAGAAAATGAGAGTGTAAGTAATACCAAGTAAGAAATAGTTATTACAAAAAGGTTATTTAAATGAGTGCGCACGAATGCGGTGCGCTGTCCCTTTGGTGTAATTTTCTAGGCTTGGTTAAGCTTTGTTTGCATGAGGTGGAGGAATAGCCNTGGTTTAGCTTTGTTTGCTTGAGGTGGAGGAATAGCATGAAAGTAGAACTTAAGCAGGGCTTCAGGAAAAGTTGGAAGTAATCGTGAATGGATTGTACCGGGATATTTTCAAAATAATGAATGTACTGAATAAACGTATTTAAACAAACATCAACGCCACTTTTTGAACACGCGACTTTGGCATTTCCGTAGGCAAATTGCGAGCCAGTGCTGAGGACACACGAACAAAACGTTAATCAGTGTGCCTCATCTTCAGTCTGCGGGCAGAAGCACTTCAGTGGCCACTGGCTGGCTGCACTATTCGTGCGACGTGCTTGCCGGTCACGGCGACTACAAATCACGCCCACAATGGGCAGGCGAGCAGGGAGCCAATCATGCGTTACGTTTTAATGACACCCTCCACGCTTTCGCTGGCGACACCCTCTCTTCTTCATATTTGGTGTTCGCACACCAAGAGCCACGGACCGGTGGAACGCGAGTCGACTTGCTGAAGTCTCACCTTTACAAAAGTATTTCTACTAATATGTGCGTCACGAACGTACAGCTCATTACTACTGTGAGAGTAAAAAAGAAATCGCAGCTAATTTTTGCAGATGAACTATTGCATTTAAATATTAACACTCAATATTTGTGAAAATATTTAATTGATACCACAACTAACAGTATATTTTGCCCCCTTCCAGAAGAAGATCATATTAACGGCATTGGTTTGGTTAAGCAACTGATGTAGATTACTACACGTACCTCCAACCCCGCATTAACATCTGTTAAAGCAAGAACCACCTTGATGGACATCTTGCAGTCGTTTAGACTGGATGGAGCTATAATATTTAATGTTGTTTTCACAAATTGAATCATACATTATTTTTATTGTAGATGTGTTACGCATATTTGCCGAAGACCCATCAACTAGAACCCGCCGCCTCGGTAGATAAGTTCAAGCGGCTCACGCTGTGGGCTGGGCCACGAACTTTGTATACATACTGTGGTGTGTGTGGCGTGTGTGTTCGAGCTCTAGCTGCTCAGAATTTTCCACCTCAGACTGAATGTGCTCAGTGGTTCCTGCAACGTATGGCTGACGACGCCGACTTTCCACACACAGTTACCTAAACTAAAAAGCGCAACTTCAGCCGGGATGATGTACGCTACGTTAACATGCATGCCTGATATGATACTAATCCGCCACGGGAACGCAGGGTCACCAACATGTCAACCTCAGGCCTGTCAGGATGGCTGGACTGGGAGTCGAACCCGGGCCCTCCCGAATGCGAGTTCATTGTCTCACCACTGCGCCACCTCGCTTGGTATCAGGTATGGTAGTATTCACAACTACGTCACTGGACCTTACATGTTCCCAAATACTTGCTCCACAGATGTACCGTTTGTTCCTGCGAGAACAACTTCCAGAGTTACTGTATGTTCCGCTGGCCATCCAACAGACTGTGTGGTACAAGCAAATACGGTAAAAGAAGAGACCGGGACATTCCTATATTGACAGAATTGGCGAGTGTGTGAACAGCAGCAGCAGCAGCGAACCCCCAGTAGCTTCAGGAGACAAACGCCCGCGAATTTAAAATTTCCATATACGCAAAGCAAGATATAATAGTACAATGTTGTTAATAATAAGTCATTTCTCACAAATTTTCTAATGAATATTTATTACAAAAATTTCGATTGAAACGTTACGATCCGAAATAAATGCTTTGTTGTAATTTGGAAAACTTTGTGTGGCAGGTAACCAATAACAAGTAGGCATTGCCAAATGTTTTCAAAGATCTCAAGCAACATTGGAGTGATTATTACAACCACAGTTAAGTAGAATAATACTTTTTCGCAACTGTGTTTTAGAATTTTTTTTGTAGATAACCTAACCCGTACTACACGGTTTCTTATATAACCCAGTCTCGCCGAAACACTGCAGTTTTAGCGGACTAATAACTCGGAGTACAATTATTTTTCATGTAGTTTTACTCAACTAAATGTTCGTTTTACACATACAAATACAAAAATGAATGATTTTGATGATGATGCCCCCTGGCCAAACATTTCTTCAAAACATCACGGTGCAGGAAACCTATTTAGAACTGTTTGATGAACCCTTAGACATGTGCGAGTGATTTATATTATCACACTGCACTCCGATCAAACNACCTATTTAGAACTGTTTGATGAACCCTTAGACATGTGCGAGTGATTTATATTATCACACTGCACTCCGATCAAACTTACGATGTGTCTGTCTAGATGCGAACCTTTCCTTTTCAGTCTGTCATATGGCGTTTATCTCATTACACCATTTAAACATTTTACAACTTACACACTGACAAACAGTAACTCTACCTCACACATCAATAAGGTAAAACTGCTACATGCAAAGTTCTCAACTTTGGTTAAGTGTACACTTTTTTGACATGACCAATTTTTCTATAAACGTGCCANTTGCTACATGCAAAGTTCTCAACTTTGGTTAAGTGTACACTTTTTTGACATGACCAATTTTTCTATAAACGTGCCACGCTACAAAAATTATGTTAAACACGTTAATTGAAAATGTACTTAAATATTTCCTTTTTGATATTTGTATAACATTCTACAGCTATCTCACGACCATTTGGCAGCAGTTGAAATTAATGTAATCTAAGATTCACTGTCTTAGTGTAAGGCATAATTTAATTCTCTGATGTACTTATTTATGCTTGGTTTCTAAAGGTTTCCTGTAGATTAAGGCTAGGCCGAAATTGTCATTTCATCTGAGATTCACTCACAAAGGCTAGGTTAGCATACGGAATAATAGAAACCAACGCTTCAGTTTCCTTACAACAATCAGAACCACACTGAAAGTTTACACATTGCTACAGTTAATATACGGTTACTGAGTGCTGTAACATCCTATACTACTAAANGAACCACACTGAAAGTTTACACATTGCTACAGTTAATATACGGTTACTGAGTGCTGTAACATCCTATACTACTAAATGCAATGCCAAATTGATATAGCCATTGGCAAAGCCGATACAACAAATAAATACAATTTTCATAATAAAATTGCCTGGTTAAAATCAACATTAAATAACTGGATNGCCTTGTCAAAATCAACATTAAATAACTGGACGTTCCGATGCTTGTGCAAAATAGATTCACTTAAAGTAACATAGCCAGAAAGACTCACTCTACATACAATTTTAATTAATTTGCCATTCAAATTACTCTTCATTTTGTGATATTTCAAAAACGTTTCTCAAATTCTTATATACTTAAAATTTCAAGAACAAGGAGACACAAATTAAGGTACTATTTAAACATCAGGATCTACAATGGATGGATGTTTGTTTATGCAACCGTAAATGTACACATGTGAAAGTAAAATTGACAAACTGTGATTACTTATTTGTGATACCTAGTTGCGATTGGTTGCACATATGACCTAGACATGAAAGTAAACAATTCCGAGTATACATATTATGTTTGGAAACAGCTGTTATTTATGTTGTGTGTGATTGTAACAAAATAAATGGAACAGTAGGCACAGTATTAACTGCAACTTTTATTGATGTGGTTATTGTTATTTTCACTGTAGCAAAACCTTAAGCCATTCCCCAAGTGGCCAACAAACTCAACATGATTTCGTTTACTGCATGTACCTTACATATATTTTAAAAACTTAAAATTATTTTACTACCTTACCCTTTTGATGCCAGCTTTGCATTCCGTTATGTATCACCTTCGTGTCGCAAACATGAGTACCCATAGGTACTCTCGTTATGACACAAGGATGGCACATAAGTGGAAGGTGTAGACTTGGGTTTACTACTGAAAGCAGAAAATTATGGGCGTTTTTCCGTTCTACCTATTACATAAAAGGTATAAAAATAATTTTAGGTACACTCATGGTGTAGCTCAAATTTTTACCAATCACAACATTAGAGTAATAAATTTATATACTATCCATATGCAATTATTGAGGAAGTAAATAACAAAATAATTTTTTCTTTTGACCAATGGTTCTATTAAACCGTTTCTATTTTGCCATATCAACACACACACTCACACACACAAATATGTATCTTCTTATTTTTTTTTGTACTAGACAAATAGTTTTTAACAAACTACAATCTCCTTTTTTTTGTTATATTACAGTATATGTTCATGACTATATCGTCGAGTACCCGCGATCGCTGCATTTGAAAATTTACATTACTAAAAATTTACTTTTAATGTATTATTTTTTATTTTAAGTTGAAAACAAAAATTATTTCGTAGTTGAACAGTCCAAAAAATTACACAAACATCAACTGATGTCGCGTCAGACAGAAAGTTCGTAGCACTCCCGAACAAATGCAGCAGGCAAAAAATAGTTTAGAGATTACTTGATTACAGAAACTGAAATTCAGACGTTATAGCGGTGCCGGCCGAAAGAAGTGGAATCATGGTCTAAATAACTATGCCACGATTTGGTGCGCAGCTCACATCACAAGAAGGATGAAAAGATTGGCCACAAGGTTGAGCCATTCCGGGAAACCACTAGAATAAAAACAAAAGGGCTTGAAAAAGGATCGTAAACACAAAATAATACGATCACGTCGCAAAATAACATATCAGCAAACTTACCAAAAACGGCGTATAAAAACTATTTCATCTCAAGATGATGAAAGATTCCAAAAGTTAGTAAAGTAAGTTGACTACATNAAAACGGCGTATAAAAACTATTTCATCTCAAGATGATGAAAGATTCCAAAAGTTAGTAAAGTAAGTTGACTACATGATGTATGGCGAGAAAACGAAGAAGAAGAAATTTTCCTGAGCGGATAACCTATATATAGTCTCGCGCGACTAATCGATAGATAAATCGAAAGCCGAGAACGTTATATAATAATTCACAAATGAAGTTTTTCATTTTGATAATTGGAAATCACGAGTTTACACAATATTACGTACGNCGTTATATAATAATTCACAAATGAAGTTTTTCATTTTGATAATTGGAAATCACGAGTTTACACAATATTACGTACGCAAATAATAAATAGGCAAAAGAAATATATTTCTTTAAACAAGAAGCATAAAATACAATACAAAGATAAATATTTAAACATTACAAAATGTTCAGATGAAAAATTTTGTTTTGTAACNCGTTATATAATAATTCACAAATGAAGTTTTTCATTTTGATAATTGGAAATCACGAGTTTACACAATATTACGTACGTAAATAATAAATAGGCACAAAGAAATATATTTCTTTAAACACNAAATAGGCAAAAGAAATATATTTCTTTAAACAAGAAGCATAAAATACAATACAAAGATAAATATTTAAACATTACAAAATGTTCAGATGAAAAATTTTGTTTTGTAACTTCAAAGTGAATAAACAAAAATATTAAACAGAACTAGAGCGCGTTACAATGGGGGAAAAAATATTTGGCGAAACACCAAATAAATAAAAAAAGAATTAACAGAATTAAATAGTGACATGAAAAAAGTGCCAACACAACTGGCACAATTCCTTAAGCTGGTTAAAAGAAAATTGCCTGAACAAATATTGTAACTTTTGTACAAATGCGCAGGTCCATGCTTTTTAAATTTTTTTTCCATTCGTCCCTTTGACANGGTTAAAAGAAAATTGCCTGAACAAATATTGTAACTTTTGTACAAATGCGCAGGTCCATGCTTTTTAAATTTTTTTTTTCCATTCGTCCCTTTGGCACATATTGTTATGAACTAGTTTTTAAGCCATTCGTACGTGAAAGTTGCTGGGGGCGTAGCTGAAATAATGAGTCATGATTCGGTAGAGCACAACAGTGTAAGATGAGGTTTATTACACATACGGATTATACAACAACTATTTAAGTGACTATTGATCTGGGGAGCTTTAAATTGAATACCAAGATGCTAATTAATTTATCTTAAATGTTATTCGGTGACGCCATTACTATAACTGTCTAATTGGAAAGTCATCACCTTGTTAATGTTGCCGGAGGCTGATTCTACGAGACGGTTAACGACGGCCGGACACACCCATCTTCCGTGGTCTTCTCTCTGCTCGAGTCGACGACAAATGACGCCGTTTCGGGTGTTACGCCGGCCTATATCGGGCGCGTTGTTTAATATATTTCTGTGGCCCCGTTTAGTGACCGGTGGAGGGGATTTCTGCAACTGTCTTCTTTCGCAAGGTGGTGTTGCAATAGCGCTCGTGTCCTGGTTTAATGCGTGAAGGTGTGATCAGGCAAGCCGCTCAGCTAAGGCCTGATCACACCATTTCATAAAAATATGTACCCACTGCTGCCAGCTATAAAAATAAATACTGTTATTGTGACTTTCCTTACGATAAAAACAAGTTATTAAGAGTTATTATTTCACATGTTATTGAAATTTACTTCCATGTCACGGCTCGTCAGAAAAATGCCAAACGCTTTCGTACAGTTTAAAATCATGTAACTACAACAATTTTAGACAGCGCAAATAATACGACACATTGTGCATGCAATAACTATTATTTATAGCAATATTCAGACGCAACCATTAAGTATAATATCTAAGGACAAGATTCCCAACACCTTGTGTAAACAAAGATGTCATCTCCTCAAGGCAGTAGAGCGCAGGAATATCACATTTCCTTACAAAACAGCACGAGCTGACGTGTATTCCGTTAGGCACTAGCACGTCGGAGCCCCGCCTCCCTAAGGCCAGAACGTACGATAGTACTTAAATACCGCCTATCCGATTAGATGGATTGGCCGTGTGGTTCCTGTAGCATTTCCGCCAAGATCTCCCAACTTGGGAGATCCCAACCGAGGGATTATTACAATGGAACCACGTAGAGACACAGGTTTATCAGAAACCTTTAACTGCTGTGGAGGGCCTCATCAGGCTGACTGTCACTATCATTGGTGAAATAAAAGATAATCCTCGTATGTTGGATGCTCTTAGACACGCTGATGTGTCTTCTGCACAAACAATGGTGTAAGTCATTTCGAACACTTGTTGTAACAGCACATACTCTACATGGATCAACTTGCAGTGCTGAATCTGTCTGTTTGCTGCCTTTTCGGAATACTTTCTGAAGGAGAGATAGGCTTATGAGATCACTTTCTTGGCTGTGTGTGTATGTATGTACAGTATGCATGTGTAGGTGTGTGTCCCTCTAAAAACTTTTGAAAGCGTGAACAGAACTTAACAAAACTCGAATATACTGTAGTTCTTTGAAAGGAAATCCTACTTAATTTTCAACCATGCCGGATGCTTATTTTCAACATGGCGTCGATTTTAAAATTTAGGATGGTACGTCATATTTTGTAACCATTCATCTGATTTAAATAAAATTTGATATGTCGAAAGTGCATCATGTAAGCATTTAATTTATAGATGGAAAATGTCGTTGGTATGCTATGTTGTATAATAGCACTACATGAAAAAAAAAATTATGTTATGTCTCAAAAATTACCCAAACTATTCTCGCCAAATTTTACACGTAAGTAATACTACAGCAGGCCATATAAACACTTGCAATTAAAATTGATAAGGTACTTAATTTCAAAATGTTGGCCATACAACAATTTTAGGTTTAGTTGCTTATCTACCGTACGTTTGGCCAATTTCGAAAAAACTTTGTAAGCTGAAAGTATATATTACAAGCATTATAGTTGCCATCACACGACTGCTCTTGTCTGCCATTTTGTACATGAAGAATTAAAGTATTATGTTTTATCTCGGGAAACAACTAATTGATTCTCACCAAATATGGTAAACATGTAGTATTATCACAGGTGATGTAAATAGGTAAGTTTTAAGTGGATCAGACACATTTTGAATTTTGAAAGTGATGGTGATATAAACATTTTAACATATGCTATGTATACAGTACCATAAAACGAATTTCAACTTAACTTTGTATAATGGCAGTATGTATGCATGCATCAATTAAGCTAATACAAAAAATATGTTCTTCCCCATTTTAGAACATAGTTCCTCATGCAAAATTAAGCTCGTATGTCCTACCCGGGGAAAATTATATAATTCTCACCAGATTAATACGACAATAAATACTTTTCTATGCATCTAAATTTATATAACCGAAGGGGGTAGTTAAATTTTTTTTAAAAGAACAGCCGTGTAAAAATTTTTGCTTAGTATTCTATATCTCTCAAACAATCTCAACCGATATTATTATATGCTGGCCTCTCAAGACCTCTCTGTTAAGAGCCGCCCCAATCTCTTCACTCTTTATATGTTGGCAGTATCTATGACAATCTTCAAATGTGCTAATACTTACATATTTTTGTACGCCATTTATGAAGACCGTTACATAAAAAATGGAGGTTTAATGCCATGTCTCGAGGACTAAACATCCGATTCCTACCAAATTTTACACCCAAGTAGTGCTACGGTAGGCCATGTAAATTTTAATGTTTAAGGTAAGGTTCACCTTTTTTAAAATGACATTTATATAAATAATTTAGATTAATATGTTATTCATATTAAACAATTAAACAAAATCATTCAAACAAATTTTGTATGCCAACAATATTCATTAGAAACATCAGTTATGTGTACAAAAATTCTCTTTTGCCAGCCTTTTTGTAAGCTGGTGGCAGGTGGGAAAATTGAATATTTATGCGATATTTCTGAAACAGTTCTACTAATTTCCACCAAACTTTCCACATCAGTTTAGTGCTACAGAAGGCCATGTAGATTTGCATGATGTTAAGAGGGCCAGACAGTGATTTTTTAAAATGTTGACAATATAAATTATTTAGACAATTTTGTGATATATATGAAACAGTTTAACCAAATTCAACCAAATTTTGTATGCTGGCATTTTCTATAAGCAGCATCGTATACATAACCTTCTTTTTTTATGCCGTTTCCTGCGATATTTACAAATGAGAAAATTTAATAATTATGGCACATATCGGAAACCAATCTGCTGGTTTCCACCAAATTATTCACACACGTAACGCTACGATAGGCCATGCAAACTTACATGATTTAATTAGCTCAGTCCGTTATTTTCAAAATGACGGCCCCGTAAATATTTCAGGTTAACTACCAAAACTACGGCCCCTAACTACCAAACCATTAGACTGATTGCATTAGAAGACGATGTTCCGAATTCTATCTCCGTAATGAAATTGGTTGCATGCTAGCTTATGGTACAAGGTTTCCTGTGCTCGAGTCCGGGTAAGGCACGTGTGTATTTATAATGGTCTCGCTACTGTTGTATAGGTTTCTGGTTACATCTCTAATTATATTACTGCCAACGAGACAAGGCCTATTAACCGTCTAAACATTATTTGCACCCATGTAGAGGAGTTATATCAGTAACTTCTTGTAGTTTCTGGCTACAGTCGCGTGCGTTTCTCTGCAGAAAGTATTGATAGTTCCTACGTGCCAGGCATGGTGTCGCTGCATCATGCGCTTTACACGAAAACCGCCTATGATTTACCTCGTAATCGTGAAACAAAAACAATACAAGTGTTGGAGGAATTGCATTTTTAACACACCCTAAATTAATAAAGGTATAACACACAAACATAGAAACTAACTCCAGTTCCGAATAAAGCCAAAATATTATTGAGACTTTTATAAACATTGGTTTGAACATGTCGCAGTGACCATTTATTTTATAGTTAGCACCTCTTTACCTTTATGTTGAGTTGGGTTATGCAGTCAATCTTAAAAATAGAGACATTATGTGCACTGGAACAGACAAGAACAGTACATGGCACCAGATGCACAAAGACAGAATTGTTCCGGGTAAAACAAGTATATCTGCCAACACTACGTGCTACTGCAAGCTATATGTTTGTAGTTGATATCTTTGGTTGTTGCTATGCTGATTTGATGAGGTTTATTTCAATGTATTACTTTTTAGTTACCTCATTTTGGAAACTATTTTGAACCTTTCAGTTTGTGTGCCATACACTTTCTGTCTTGTATTTAAAAATTAAACTACTCGCACTAATTTACCGGAAGTCTAATGGAATGCTTGCTGTAACTGTCACCCATCTTTTTTTCTATTTTTTTAAACACTTTTGTTAATAACATTCTAAATTTTTTGGTATAGATTTTGATTTAAACATTTAGCAGGAATAGCATATATCAATAATAATCCTCACTTGGTAACGTACATAAACAATGATTTCCGCTTATAAATAGTAAATATAATACACTGATACAAATTAAAGTAAAGAAATACTCAAATAATAAGAAAAGTAAAGTGTTTCAACAAACTAAGGCCTTTAACAGCTCAAATTACAAGTGATGTTAAGCGGTAACGTGAAAGGGTACAGCGATATTATTTAAGTAAGTACCTAAAAGAGAATATATTTTTAAGGATAAAAAGACGAAGCTTAAACGAAAAGAGAGAGAAGAAACATCAACTTTTTTGTAGAAGGTCTTGTCCACTGTGTATGAACATAGCTGGCCATATTACAGGAGACAAGGGGGAAGGGAGTCATCACTTTAAACGTAGAACACCATTAAGTCACATGCGAACACAGCCAGTCAGCTTTTAGGTAACGAAGACTGGAGAGCCAGTGAGGGAAAAGGCATGATCCATAAAGTGGGCGTTGATTGGCAAGGAATAACGAGAAGGAGCATGTAGTGAGAAATTCTTGCTCATGGACTTACGCCACACATTGGTACAACATATAAAAATTTTCAAAATAGTTTACAAAATAATGAAAAAATATTTTTTTACCTCTGTCAAGATTTGAGCAGCAATGAATTTAAAAAAAAATATGTTCGATGGTTCCTCATGACATTTATAACAGTAAAATCACACTCCATTATTTCCTTCTGTTGTAATGCAAATTTTCGGAGGTGGTGGGAAGAGGATGAGTTTTTCAGAATGGCGTTGACTTTAGGAGAAAAAAAAGAGGTGTGAATGAGCCGGAGGGGAGGGGGGGGGAGGTTGGATGGCATGTAAACGGGAAGGAAGTACACAATGACGGACAGCAAAGTTGAATGACATAGCAGGAACAACTGTTCTCAAATATGGCAGGCATCGTTCCTGCGATGGGCGGTTGTAATCACCACTTTTAAACCAGGCTGATTTGTATAATACTTTAACGTGGGTTTTGTGTAAAGCAGTGGCGGCCCTACATTAAGGCGGAGAAGGTCCTGCCTGGGGCCTCGCTCTTGCAAGAGCCTCGAAAAAAAAAAACGTTTTAATTGTTTATCAATATAGATTAAAAGAAATTATTTAATTTATTCTTCGAAATTCGAAGTTTTAAGTTAAATGTTACGTATGAGGTTTTGATTTTACAATAATGCCTTACGCGTATAATGGAAGCAGTTTGAAATGTCTATCATTCACTACGTATAATTAGCAGTACGCTCACTGCGTAGACTGCCACTGAGTTAATAGTTCACAAGTTTGCTGCATGCAAGGATGAGCAGCGAGCGCAACTCGCATCTCAGCTTACAAAGAGTTGATTGAGTTCATCGCCGTTCTAAAAGGCGGGCGCCTCTCAAATAAATCTTGCGTAGTGCCTGAGAAGTCTTAAAGCTGCTACTGTTGTGAAGTCGGTATTTCCGTCGTGTAAACAGGCCTGTGTTCCATTAGTAATGACATTTGTGAATTTTTTTTTTTTTAAACTTTGCAAACTTTGGCAACAAACTTCTCCTTTCTGAAGGAAGGCCTCGCGAGAAGTGAGTTACCAGATAACTCAGTACCGCCATTGCGTTGTTCCAAGCTGCCATCTACAGTTCTGACGGTCAGTAATCGGAGCCAAGGACTAAAGATGAGGTAGGCCAATTTTTCTTCTTCAGTGCATGTACCCAACTTTGACCTATCTCAAGCCAACACAACCATCAAAGTCACGTGGTCAGAAGCGATTAACATGTTTGTTTATATCTTAATTTTTAAAAGGCAAGCACTTTTATATGAATAAAATACATACTTTTAACAATTTTAATGTAATTCATATGCATTGCAAATTATTAGAGGAAATATACAAACATCTCAAAGCACATGTTTACATAAGCAGTGTCCTAACCTCAAATCCTATCCACGTCGTTTATGATGCTTGTATTGGCAGTAAAGCAGTTCAATGTTGGAGGTTGGTTATGCGCAGCTAACGCGAGTCCTACCCCGTGTTCTCTACGCTCGGAGCCAGGCACTGCCGTCGTCACAGTGACGTTAAGACAAGTACTCGTACGCATGAGTGCTGCATGGAGCTTGTTATTGCGGTTGTTACAGCCCGGCTTGTCCTGCGGCCGGCTGCGTGTCTCGTCATTCAGTTGTCTGTTATGGAGAGACGTCTCAATCTCACGGCACTTGCTCGATGCCATCAACGGCCAGTTTTATATGCCACGGCCCACGTTACTCTCTCGCCTCGAATACGCAATGAGTCGTCTTGTTGGCTACGCCACGCATCGCCTCCAGAAACTGCCTTGTATTATGTGAGGCGCGTGTCGCCAGCGCGCACTGGGAAAAGCAATAAGACGCAGGAGGGAAGTTTCATTTCCGATTCCGTAAATGTTGAGATGCGTTCAAGATTGTACCTACTGTCCAGTGACTGCTTTCCACCGTGAAAGTCTTTCTGTTCGTCTCAATGTGCGGCGGGAAATTTACCGTCAGTATAAGTTGAATTCATATTGCAGTGGGTTAAGTGTGTATAACACAATAAAAAAAGAGCTAAATTACTAGTTGTATTGAATATACTCACTAATATCCTCAGAGACGGCATCTACCTAAAATTTACATATTACATACAACATAGTACAGGATTAAGTTAATGCAGTCTAACCTGTCGATCTTGCAATGAAGAACGGATCCTGTTAAGAGACGCCTGCTGCCTGGTCGGTCTTGCAGTAATGCATCTGACTTGCGTTCGTGACGTTGATGTTGCAATAGTACTTGTAAATCTGTGCACGTAAATGTGCGTGTAAAGTGTTATTGATATTCTGTTAAAATGTTTTGCTGGGTACCTTATAAGAAGTGCTTTCTCAAATAATAGTTCGTACAATTATATTATAATATTGCATAACACGTTACGGAGACATTTTACACTAAGAACCAAATTATAATAATTGATACACTTAAGACTAGTTTGATTTGATTTTATAAGTTGTTTATTAACACGAATTGGTACACAGTACATAACGAATAAGAACAGTGAAAGGAACATAGAAACATGTATTCCAGCGAAAACAACGCTCTACTACATAATTTGACATGAGGGAAAAAACGGGTTGGAATGGAGGGAACAATTAAGAAACGGGACTGAAATAAGGGGAAACTAACCAAAACCCCAAACAAGGAGGGGGTGGTGTTGCAGGCGGGAATACTGCAATAGGGAAAATCAAACGGAAATAGGTAGCCCAATCGGAGCCGAGGAATGAAGGGAAGTAATAAATAATGAAGAGAGTATAAGAAAAAGGTAGTGTAAAGAAAGTAATAACCGGATGTTGAGAATAAAAACCACTGCGTGCATAAGGCCCCCGCACCACCATGAATTTAGAGTGAGCCGGAAAAAGGGAGGAGCGTGTAATGTAATAGTGTGTAAAGCGTGTAATTAATTAGGGACCGGGAGGAAAAACAGCTGTAAGTAATCAAATATATACAGAATAGAAGCGGCACCAAACAGAAATTACCGGCGATGTGACACACTCCACTTTAGCTGATTTATCTAGTCGCCTCGGTACAGAGTAATAAATGGTAAGATATTTTGTGTTCATATACGCACTATGTCAGTAACTTCCGATGTTGTGGGGCGAGAGATAATGATTGTGAGCAGCCCTTTGCACTATTGTGAAAAGGAGGTTCGATCCACGACTTAATAATAGTTTATTTAAACTAATGGTAAAGCGTACATGAAAAGTTCCGTAGCTGTAGAATTTTTTTTTTTATGATAAGCCGAATGTGTATAATTTTAGCCGTAATTATGTTTTAGTGTTGTTTTTTTAGTGATGCGTTCACATTTGTTTCAAATAAAATCATGATTGAATTTTCGCATAAACCCATGCTGATGGCTATACTAAGTGTGTACGTACAAATATTTAAAGTTCTTATTTAGTCTCAGCTTACAGGTATTTGTACGTATCAAAGAACTGCGTACGACCATCAGAAAAAATGTATATTTGATGCTAAAATGAATAACGTTTTCAATGTACCTCAGATTAGTCTCAATCGTTTCTTCCGATCAGTTTAATATAAGCAGGGATTAAAATAAACGGATAACACAGAAGTTATTTGTATACTTTGACTTTATTTTACAGACTTGTAAAAGAACCATAATAATAGTTACACACTCAAACTCATTATTCATTCGACAAATCAATTATGATTTTGTGCTATTGCAGAAAGGTAAGTAGGTAGGTGTTTGTAGACAGATTGTATTTTGTGTCGTGCATATGCGAGCAGGAATTCTTTAGAAAGGCATGCAGTATGCAAGCTCGGTATCTTTGTCGGGAGCTTCAAGTGATTTAATCTATCCATATGTCACGATAGATGATAACATTTTCTGACCACTAGAACAGCGTCCCGACATTTTGACTATGTCCTCTCCACGAGAGAAAGAAGTTCTGGATTATTTCTGTTAGTACGAGCTGATTTCGTAGATCGAATATGGGTTGGCCATGGTACTGGGTTTTGCAGAGGATTACAGGCACGTAATTATTAATTCCAAACAAGAATTAATTATTCTCTTAACCTATGCGCCAGTAGACATGCAACACCGTATACTTAGGTACATAAGTTTTAAAAGTTAAGAATTAAATAGATAAAATATTTAATTTATAAAAATATATTTGTACATAACAGCGCATTCGAACAAGTTTTGAAAATATTAGCGAATGAGGACAGATCATGCGATAAAGTTATGTTTGAAAAACTTGTCACTACATTTTAGGTAATCCTGTTTAAATACATTGTGGAAGCTGACATATGGATGCAAGTAATCTACAATTCTGCTTTCATATTAGAATTTCTTTAAAAAAAAATACTGGACTGTAAATACATCACACAATATGTGTTAAAAAAGGTTTTAGTACATACGTTTTTTATAATTATATAGGTACTTAGCATATTATTCGTAACTTTATTTAAAAAAATTAAAAATAATCATGGTTGTACACATTTCAACTTTAAAAACTTTTTCACGAAAGGCTTATGGCTTAATTATCCACATCATCTTGATCGAAGTCAGGATTAAAACTTGTGATGTGAATTTGTTGACTTTATCTTGAATGGGTGTAGAATGACTTATAAGAATGCTTATAAGAAGGTTAAAGGCATTACTGACCACATCACCTTGATTCATCTCAGGAGATTTACCTGTAATGCATATGTGACAGCTATAACTTAAATGGTTCGAAAATTGCGGCCAACTATGACATGAAGTCTTGAGGCTTAACTTGCATTATCACCTTCATCTAGGTCACGAGTGGTATCTATGATGTCTATAGCTTCAATGGATGATAAATGGCAGCCAAATATGTTCATAAGAAGGCTTAGTGAATAATGGACAGTAACATTTTAGTCTAGGTCATGAGCATGCATTTGATGACTATATCTTCAAAAGATAGAAAATGGTAGCAGTTTAAGGCATAATTTACCATATGGCTCTTATCTAAATTTTATGGTTATAACTTCGAGGAATGGAAAATTGTGCCAACTCATACTTATGAAAGGCTTAAGGCATAATTCAATTTTCATCTTGGTGAAACTTGTACTGGTCTGATATGTTCCTATTTTATGTGTCTTTATCCAGCAGTCTTTGAATGATGTCCAGCTGTGCCTATAAGTTCTTGCGTGTCCAACATATACATAATGCACTTAAAACATGACCTGAGGTAAGGCAACTACTTTTCTGCTTTCGTGGCTCAGGCTCATTACATAATTACATAAAAAAAACCCAAGATCATGCATATGCCTACTAAAGTCAATATGGCAACTAACACTTGCGAATAATCAACGTTTATGGAGTCACATTAGCATTAGACTCGAAAACACTAGCCCGAAAATATATAACACTTGGTATATTTATGTACACAATTCTATGCTTATAAAATTCAATATGGCGCTGGTCATTTCCTCATAGTCGCGTTTTGTAACATAATGTCTGAAATCTCTTTGAAAATACGAATCCGCAGACAAAGTATAAAGCGAATGATTATAGTAGCTAAATTAAAAGATTACTTGGAATGTCACACTTATAAATTTCTGCGCATCTCAAATACTCATGTCTATACTGTTCCTCATTTATGTTAGTAATATATAAAGTGTTCAGAGTATTGAATATCATTATAATAAATTTGAATAATATGTATTTACTAATTTGTTCTATCATTGCGAATGAAGCTAATAAAAGGAAAATATATTTCTTTTTAGGTACATGAAAAATACATTATCTGGCGATTTTACTTTATTAACGTTTGTCAAGTTTAAATACAACTTTATATGCTACTTTGCTAGACTGAATATTCAAGTTTTATTTAATTTTGGTTTGTTTTTAAAATATGTGACTCGCAAATAATTATTTTCTATTTCATTCATATATTTTATTCGCATAGAAAATAGTCTACTAACGAATATGATTTTATACATGAGTTCTTCTTTTGACCTGTTTAATATTCATCTTTATAAGTTAATTTGCTCGACTGAATATCACTGAAGTGATCAGGCCTTAGCCTAACGGCCTGCCTGATCACACCTTCAAACATGGAACCAGGACACGAGCGTGATTGCAACAACACCGTGTGAAAGACAGTTGAAGAAATTCCCTCCACCGGCCAGTAAATGGGGCCGAAATATATTAAACAACGCGCCCAATATAGGCCAGTGAACACTGGGAGTGGCGTCTTTTGTCGTCGACCCAACCAGAGAGAAGACCACGGAAGATGGGTGTGTCCGGCCTTCGTTAACCGCCTCCTAGAATTAGCTTCTGGCAACATGAATAAGGTGGGGACTTTCCAATTTGATTGTAATAGTAATGGCGTGATGTAATAACAGGTAATATAATTAATTAGCATCGTGGTATACCATTTAAAGCTCCCCCCACCAATAGTCACGTAAATAGTTGTTGTATAATCCTTATGTGTAATAAACACCATCTTATACTGCTGTGCTCTACCGAATCATGAATAATTATTTGAGCTACGCTCTTAGCACCTTTCACGTATGAATGGCCTAAAAAGATTATTCGTAACAACATGCTTACAGAGTGGTTGTTTCCTCAGTTAGAAAAGGCGGTGGGTGACTTAATTTTCCTGCAGGATGGTGCGCCACCCCATTGGCACCTAGTTGTTCGCGGATATCTGAACGAGACGTTGCCGCAACGCTGGATTGGTCGAGGAGCAGCTGTTGACCGGGCTCTTCATCACTGGCCCACAAGAAGCCCGGATCTTACCCCGTGCGTTTTTTTTCTATGGGGGTACATAAAGGATCAAGTGTTTCGTCCACCGTTGCCGGCTAACATTGACGACCTCAAAACGAGAATCATGGACGCCATCCAAACCATAACACCGGACATTCTGACAAAAGTGTGTAACGAGTTTGATTATCGCGTAGATGTAGTTAGGGCCGTTCGTGGTGGTCACATTGAACATTTATGAAGATATGGTAAACAAACTTCACAGTTCCACGGTTCATTTGATTGGTCAACCAAGGTTGTAGGTTGTTTGGTGTTTATATTATATACCTTCAAAGTTTGGGTATTCTTTTATACTCACGCTGTATAACTGCACAAAATTATCATACACAGTGCCAGCTCACATCTCAACTGCGAAACACAGTTGGTGTGTCTATCGGGATTTTATTCCACCCACACACAACTGTGGTGATAGATATGCCACCCAGTGTAAAACACGACACATTGAGGCAGCTGTTAGGGCCTATTGGCAGAAATTTGCCCTGCAAAGTATTTACGTGGACCCAGAATTTCTACCATCTGTGTACGAATTGAGTAAATTGGAAACTTATGTAGCACTCGCTATGCGTGTAAACGGTGTTAGTGTTGTTAGACTACTATCCTACAGCCACAGTGAATCGGGTTCGATTTCCAGCGGTGTTTATGTATTTTCGTATGAGGGCAACAGGGCGGGAATTCTCGGTTATTCCAGTTTTCCCCGCCATTGTATTCCGTCACTGCTGTCAAGCGCCACCCATATCTCTCTCTCCTGTAAGATACTTGTGTGTAATTAGGCATGTACGACCGAAGGAATACCTGTTCATAGATATATATGTTAATGCTTCTCCACAAAAACGATGAAGCAGTTTGTCGTCAGAAAGTCTGTGTTTGCAGTCGCCTTGGTGCGACAGCATTATATCTGGTGACGCCCATCGCCCTGGTTTCTTGCAACCGCTGATATAACCACAATAGTCGCGTCGGATGGTTGACGTCAAGGATATCGCTGTCGGCACAACTCAGCTAATATCGTATTGCCGTAGGCTTCTCCGGACACAAAAGAGCATGACAGCTAGCTCACGAGTGCCTTTCGTATACGCCAACGACAACCCACACTGACATTTCGTCAGCCACAGATCGCTGCTGGCATGTATAACTTAGTGTGACGTGCATATTCGTACCCTGTGACTATAGCTGGAGGGACAGTATCCGAAGTATGGTTCCCCCGTTTTTTTTAAACCATTTCTGTTACTTCTGAAGTTACTTTTATACAATTTTAGATACGTAAATTGAAATTTATTTTGTTGTGCAGTATACTAAAAATAGCACAAAATTAAGGAGGTATAGAATAACATAAATTACATATTTTTTCATTATTTGACATTTTACAAAATTTTATTGTAATGAGAAACCAGTGTAACTGCTTTTATGAAAATTAATATTTAAGTGGTCAACCAGGAGAAATATCCTAATAAACAGAAACTGCCCCAGTTTAAACTGACCAGCTCTACCTGTGCTACATAGAAGCAGACTGGGACAGTCAGAGACTACATGTTTATGTGCCTTTTATAGCGGAGCTTTCATCTCACTGGTGCCATGGGGATAATTATATAACTTTCCAGGAAACTCTTCACAAATAAGATTGTCATCCTCTGTCATAGTTGTCGTACTGTAGTTATGTGACCTAACGGTATCTATGGTGTATGTTTTCAGTCAGAATGAAGTTCCAAAAAGGTAGTTTCTTTGTGTTGCTTAGCATTCTTTGCTGTTTCTTGTCTCAACTGTCAACGACAAGAGCAAACTCAAACAACATAGTCCCTTTCTACCCTTTCACCTATTTCCAATTTCCATCCATATTAATGCACGAGGCAACTTGCAGAAGAAGACTTGCATTCTCTGTTTCTCTTATGCCGACTTCCATTGACACCCCAAATATGGCAACTATGTTTACAATTTTCGTCGTATTCTGGTGGACTGGGCGGCTGAGAAATGGAGTTGCATCATCTTCCGTGACGAATTCAGATTTTTTTGGACATGGATGACAACTAGTCTCGAATATAGAGAGGCACTGGACAACACACAAATCCAGACTTCCATTGCTGAACGACACATTGCCAGAACTGGTCGCTTTATTTTATGGGG
This sequence comes from Clitarchus hookeri, assembly GCA_002778355.1. Lineage (NCBI taxonomy): Eukaryota > Metazoa > Arthropoda > Insecta > Phasmatodea > Phasmatidae > Clitarchus > Clitarchus hookeri. The sequence continues at coordinate 365,372 of NQII01001910.1, read as the reverse complement.
ATAAATATTATGTGATTCTCCGTCTTCCCTGGTCTTCGTGAAGGGAACACTGACAGTACAGCATTGCGTTTCGAAGATTCTGTGACCTCATGTGTTCCTGTTAATGGCGCGGAGTGGAGTGGAAAGATTTGGACTGCAGGTATGGAGCAGTGCCGGAATGAATGCAAGGGCGGGGGAAACGGGAGATCCCCGAGAAAAAACTCGCCGACCAGCGGCATTGTCCGGTACGATTCTCCCGTGCGAAAATCCAGGAGCGACTAGCCGAGAATCGAACCCGGTTGGCTTAAGTAGAAGGGCGAGTAGTCTAACCACTACGCAACCGTGGCCTCAGTTAATGGCGCGGCTCCAATGGGCATATTTCCAAAAGGATAACGCCTGCTCACATAGAACACGGTGTTACGAGTTGTGATTAGGCCTTAGCTGAGCGGCCTGCCTGATCACACCTTCACATATTTATCCAGGACACGGGCCGTGATTGCTGAAATTAGTTATGAAATCGTAAACCACAGAAACCCCCTCCACCGGCCAGTAGACGGGGACAACGCAGCCGCTATAGGACAGTGTAGCCTGTGGGCGGTGTCTTTTTGTCGTCGGGATTTTTGGCGTCGACTTCCGCCATCTTAATCAGTCTCCGGAATCATGAACATGGTGGGGACTCTCGAACTAGACTTTACTCAGAATTTAGCCGATTAAAACTTTATAATTTAATATAAATTAGTATTTCAGTATATTTGTATAGCCCCCCTTCCCCCCCCCGCCTAAACAATCATGTTCATATTGAAATAATATTTATGTTGAATATACCCCCTGCATAAAGTGTTAATTACATAATTATTATCAATAACTTGCTATGCCCTTACAGCCCCGTTAAGGTATGATGAAGAATCATAAATCATATCATCATAACAACGGGTATATTTGTACTGTCGACACCCTTCCTTCGCCAGCATGTTCTCATACTTGTCACATATTAAACATGTATGAAAACAGCTGTGATAGCAGTTGAAACAACTATGGGACGATATGCCACAGGCGTCTCTATGACTCAATGCCGGACCGTATCGCCACATGTATCCACGGTAGAGGTGGTATCAATATTTACTGTACAAATTTGTCCGAATAGACATCTCGTTTGTTTTGATGTTGCAATCAGTATTTTTATAATCGTACTCATTTTCTGTGCGAAGTTTCATTTAATTTCGACATCTCTTTCGCAATGCGGCAATTTTTATGGTAATGAGTTATGGGCTATATATATATATATATATATATATATCCCATAACTATATATATATTTATATATACGTATATATATGGGTTTTTTCCCCATGCGCACTACTCCGAACATCTTAATGGTTGAATTTTGGTTTCCCTCTAGATTTTTTTTTTTTNGGGTTTTTTCCCCATGCGCACTACTCCGAACATCTTAATGGTTGAATTTTGGTTTCCCTCTAGATTTTTTTTTTTTGCTTTATTATGTGTTTTTAGTAAATGTTTCAACGACTGAATTGTTTATACACAGATACGTAATNATTTTTTTTTTTTGCTTTATTATGTGTTTTTAGTAAATGTTTCAACGACTGAATTGTTTATACACAGATACGTAATATTTGACAACTGTGGATATATCTGATTTTATTGTTTAATTTACTCCCCATTTAACATTGTTATACTGGTTTTAATGTTTTCTCATTTCGTATGTTTTTTTTTTTAGGACGTGCTCAGATTATTCACAACTTTTTTTTTTAATTTGCGTGTCGTACTTACTACGTTGCCTCCTTTAGTGATGCAATATGTCTAAGTCCCCTGCAGGACTTACCAGGAGCAACATACACGTGATCACATTGATAAGAGGGAGAACGGTTGCGAGAGAGAGAGTATTCACCTAGAGAACTGTGCGGTAAGTTAAAATAAAAGTTACAACCAGCATTATGCTGTAAAAATATCCTTCGAAAACCTTCTTACTTACGTTTTTGTGTAGCCACGTGCACTTTTAAAAAATGTTATCCATGTGTTAATTACTCAATTACTCAGCATTAAGGTTTGTCACATCCACAGAGGAAGTATAGAGTAAAGTGCGCATGTCAGCTGCGCAGTGACCATCCCTTTGTCGCAACACTGAACAGTTGTTTCTCGTGTAGAACTGTCATAAACATGAGGATTCGACTAATTTTAGCTGATTGTTTGCATAAGTAAGTGCATTAACGTGTTAGTATATTTATTCTGAGTAACAGAGTACAATCAGTTTGCGCACAAAAGCTGAATATGATTTTTTTTTCGTAAAGGAGCGTAATTGTTGCTATACCAAACGTCAACAACGATTTGATCACGTGATTTCGACAGTGGTCATGTATTTAAGTACAGGCATATGCAATGTAAAAGAAACATGTCTTCAGAATCGCGCTGTTTGTTTACGTTTGCTTTATAACAAACCGTACATTTAAACATATATATGCATGTATATAATGCGTAGTCTGATTATATCGTAGCTGAATTACAACTTTTTCAGAGCTAGCCCATAAACACAGCAAAGCACTTATTTAGGTAAACATTGTGCTAATCTTAGTCCAATGTAAGTTCAGCGATGCGACAGAGAAATGGTTACCTAGCAGCCGGCATACACTCTACACCATATCCTCTGTACAAAGCGTACCACAATATCTCGGTGAAATATTTTCGTCAAAAGTTAAATAATAAATAAATACAGTATATTTCTCCAGTGTTCAAACTGCAAATGTTTCATGTAGGTTCTATATACTGGCTGGTGAAGAAGTTGTTACNCAGTATATTTCTCCAGTGTTCAAACTGCAAATGTTTCATGTAGGTTCTATATACTGGCTGGTGAAGAAGTTGTTACGCCTAGCCTTATTATTAATCGATGTGATATTTGTGATACCGTAAATACAAGAGGCACCTGTGTAAGAGGCCTCGTATATAGAGTTCGGACACATATCTTCCACCTCCTGGCCGATATCAACTACCTACATTTAATTTTCATTTCCATCTGAGCCTCGGTAATGTATACGCTATTTTAGTCAAAGTGGTCATTAANCAGTATATTTCTTCAGTGTTCAAACTGCAAATGTTTCATGTAGGTTCTATATACTGGCTGGTGAAGAAGTTGTTACTCCTAGCCTTATTATTAATCGATGTGATATTTGTGATACCGTAAATACAAGAGGCACCTGTGTAAGAGGCCTCGTATATAGAGTTCGGACACATATCTTCCACATCCTGGCCGATATCGACTACCTACATTTAATTTTCATTTCCATCTGAGCCTCGGTAATGTATACGCTATTTTAGTCAAAGTGGTCATTAANGACTACCTACATTTAATTTTCATTTCCATCTGAGCCTCGGTAATGTATACGCTATTTTAGTCAAAGTGGTCATTAATTCGGATATTGGAGAACTATCAACTTCCACATTCATAAAGAAATTTTAAGCATCATATTTCGAGACACGTATTAATAGGAACGCTGCACAGAAACATTGCTTGGAAGTCGAAGAACAGAGTATTTAATTGTGGAACATGAGTGACGGTTTTAAATTTTTTAGGCACTATCGCTTGCTGGCTATATTCTATGAGTTATTGATGGCCATCAACTTAGATTTCTTAGCTAGGTGTCTTTATACGTTTAAAAAAATTACCTCATGGAAAATGTATAAAAATGTTCAGTTTGCTGGGGCTGTATCAGCATTGGAACGTTTTTATGCAAAACTTTCTTCGGTCGCCAGCAGAGCACAACGAAACTGCTCTTCAGGCACTTTTCTTTTGTGTTGAGCAAGTACCCATTTAATGAGAGAGAGAGAGAGAGAGAGAGAGAGGGATTGTTTATTCAGAAAACTTTTACTTCAGGCAATGATATCCGAAACAGTTGCCTCACTGGTTTAGAATATGGGCTCGTACAAAGTGGGTAATTTGGCCGGCAGTGTCATGGGGTGGGGTTTTTCTCGAGCCACTATCGTATCATCCCCAATCTTCATCTGTGTATAGTATATTCGCGATTACTTCACACTTTTTAAATCAAACATTTGAAATATCACCCCACGTGTGTGTTTGGTGGTTTCCTATATATGTATATATATATATATATATATATATATATATATATATATCGTGTCTCACAAACGTTTTATACCTGTGTTAACATTTAAGTACTTTCTTGTTGGTTAAATTGAAATTTTAATTGAATTTTGTCTATTGATTATAATATTTTATTGATAATTAATATAAATTACTTAAAACAGGGAGAAAATAGGTGTGTTGATAAAGCCTAGTAAGAAATAGTTATTACGCAAAATATTATTACCTTGACTGAGTACGAATCCAGTGCACTTCTCCTTGGTGAATGTTTATAAGCTTTGTTTGCATAAGGCGGAATAATATCCTGGAAGTTGAAATTTAGCAGGGCTTCAGAGAAGTGTGAAGTAACCGTTGATTGCCTATATGCCGTATATAGGAGCATTAATTCCGCCACATTTTTCACACCGCTGTGACGAGCGCTCAAAGTTCTTTGTGCAACCATGTTTTGATATCTTCGTGCATCACGAATGAAAGCGAATGAAGTACCACAGTCGCAACATGTGCGACGGGAAATCATGCATTATCAGCGTGTAAACCTGCTTTTGTTTGGAACTCATGCTTTCCCTGTCATCTCAACAACATTATGAATACCTCACGTCTAGCTGTAACTTTGTGTAGACCAGCTAAGGAAGAAAAGAATACTTGTAGTGTCAACGTGCCAGCTAACTACTGGCGAATCAATAAAATTAACTGAGGAACAATTCCCTGGAACAGTGAGATTCATTGGAATTCATTGAAAATCATTGCGTCAGTTGACTTACACTGATTTCCAGTGAACACTTCGCAGTAATTTCACTGATGCGGAGAGCCATTTCGACCATCGTGGGTTCAGAGTTTGCATTGTTGAATTATCTCGATTCTAACAAACAGTATTTAGAGAATCAACATTAACTGTTATTGAAATACATGTTCGGCTTATCTTCTTCGAGATAAAATTGTAATTTAGGAGAAGTCTGTTAATGATATCAGTGCTTAAATTATGAAAATAAATGTAACTGTTTGTGCGATAGGAAATATTTCGACGTAATATATAGAGTTTCACTGAATAAAGAGTCATGTAATTTTGCCGGATTAGTAAACCAAGCTTCCTTTGTAAATATTGGTGGCTAAAATTTAATATTCTGTATTGAATATAAGTATCTGTAATGTTCAGTGGTGAAACAACATTTCCAACTAAGAGGGTCCAGGTGGTTAGGCTCCCTCTAGGAGGAAGGCGAGGCAAACTTTTAGGCGTCCCTCTTAAGAAATTTTGCTTCTCTTATAAATTTTATTTGGTTGCTATCAAAACCATACTGCACGCTGCATAAAAGATAGAGAAAAGTCTATAACCCAGAAGCAAAGATGTATATAAGTATCAGAAATACATAATAACAATTGATTAGATATTGCAAATAATATATCAAGGCATCTCGGTAAACAAAACCAGTCTGGGTGCCCATTCCCTTATTCTGGTGCCCTGTACTATGTTTAGTGAGGGTCAATGTATACCCTGGCCCCTTAGTTGTTACGCCAATGGTAGTGTTATAAATCAAATGTAAACTTATTCAGAGAGAGCTAGGTTCTCAGGGAACACTGAAAGAATAGATAAAAATGAAATTCCGTTAACTTGTCCAATATTGGAAAGTTAGCATCGCTTAGTCTCTAATGCCGACATATGTGCGAGTCTAAATCGAAACACATGAAAAAACAAATGAATCACTCTTCCAATGTTAATGCCAACGTGGAAAAGGTTAAAGTCAATCACAAGCTTTAACCTATGTAATTACTAAGGTACTATATATTGTTATCAGTGCTTCTTAAAAGCAACACCTGGAAGAACAGGGCCACATGTTGCACTTCCAGATCAAGGTGTAGTAGTCCACAAAGGAATTTGAGAAATAAATTTTGTCTCTCCGCCTCCTCCACCTCTTTACTAAAGGAACTAAAGTTGAAAATGTAGTAACTATCTAACAGTAGCCTCCAGTCAGCGAGCCAGAACCCACCCATAAACATTAATACACGCATACGTACACACACTTACGTATATAAACATATACACACGTGCACATACGTACATACACATATACACACGTGCACATACGTACTTACACATTACACGTACATAACCATACACACGCTCATACACATGTGCATACAAATACACACGTACATAACCGTACACACGCACATACACGTGTGCATAATCATACACACGCACATGCACATACACATGTATATACACATACAAAGGCACATACACACGTGAATATACATTCTCACGTGCATACACATACACGCGTGCATAACCACACACACGCACATAAACATACTCACGTTCATACACATACAAACGCACATACAGATACACATGTNATAATATTTTATTGATAATTAATATAAATTACTTAAAACAGGGAGAAAATAGGTGTGTTGATAAAGCCTAGTAAGACATAGTTATTACGCAAAATATTATTACCTTGACTGAGTACGAATCCAGTGCACTTCTCCTTCGTGAATGTTTATAAGCTTTGTTTGCATAAGGCGGAATAATATCCTGGAAGTTGAAATTTAGCAGGGCTTCAGAGAAGTGTGAAGTAACCGTTAATTGCCTATATGCCGTATATAGGAGCATTAATTCCGCCACATTTTTCACACCGCTGTGACGAGCGCTCGAAGTTCTTTGTGCAACCATGTTTTGATATCTTCGTGCATCACGAATGAAAGCGAATGAAGTACCACAGTCGCAACATGTGCGACGGGAAGTCATGCATTATCTGCGTGTAAACCTGATTTTGTTTGGAACTCATGCTTTCCCTGTCATCTCAACAACATCATGAATACCTCACGTCTAGCTGTAACTTTGTGTAGACCAGCTAAGGAAGAAAAGAATACTCGTAGTGTCAACGTGCCAGCTAACGACTGGCGAATCAATAAAATTAACTGAGGAACAATTCCCTGGAACAGTGAGATTCATTGGAATTCATTGAAAATCATTGCGTCAGTTGACTTACACTGATTTCCAGTGAACACTTCGCAGTAATTTCACTGATGCGGAGAGCCATTTCGACCATCGTGGGTTCAGAGTTTGCATTGTTGAATTATCTCGATTCTAACAAACAGTATTTAGAGAATCAACATTAACTGTTATTGAAATACATGTTCGGCTTATCTTCTTTGAGATAAAATTGTAATTTAGGAGAAGTCTGTTAATGATATCAGTGCTTAAATTATGAAAATAAATGTAACTGTTTGTGCGATAGGAAATATTTCGACGTAATATATAGAGTTTCACTGAATAAAGAGTCATGTAATTTTGCCGGATTAGTAAACCAAGCTTCCTTTGTAAATATTGGTGGCTAAAATTTAATATTCTGTATTGAATATAAGTATCTGTAATGTTCAGTGGTGAAACAACATTTCCAACTAAGAGGGTCCAGGTGGTTAGGCTCCCTCTAGGAGGAAGGCGAGGCAAACTTTTAGGCGTCCCTCTTAAGAAATTTTGCTTCTCTTATAAATTTTATTTGGTTGCTATCAAAACCATACTGCACGCTGCATAAAAGATAGAGAAAAGTCTATAACCCAGAAGCAAAGATGTATATAAGTATCAGAAATACATAATAACAATTGATTAGATATTGCAAATAATATATCAAGGCATCTCGGTAAACAAAACCAGTCTGGGTGCCCATTCCCTTATTCTGGTGCCCTGTACTATGTTTAGTGAGGGTCAATGTATACCCTGGCCCCTTAGTTGTTACGCCAATGGTAGTGTTATAAATCAAATGTAAACTTATTCAGAGAGAGCTAGGTTCTCAGGGAACACTGAAAGAATAGATAAAAATGAAATTCCGTTAACTTGTCCAATATTGGAAAGTTAGCATCGCTTAGTCTCTAATGCCGACATATGTGCGAGTCTAAATCGAAACACATGAAAAAACAAATGAATCACTCTTCCAATGTTAATGCCAACGTGGAAAAGGTTAAAGTCAATCACAAGCTTTAACCTATGTAATTACTAAGGTACTATATATTGTTATCAGTGCTTCTTAAAAGCAACACCTGGAAGAACAGGGCCACATGTTGCACTTCCAGATCAAGGTGTAGTAGTCCACAAAGGAATTTGAGAAATAAATTTTGTCTCTCCGCCTCCTCCACCTCTTTACTAAAGGAACTAAAGTTGAAAATGTAGTAACTATCTAACAGTAGCCTCCAGTCAGCGAGCCAGAACCCACCCATAAACATTAATACACGCATACGTACACACACACTTACGTATATAAACATATACACACGTGCGCATACGTACATACACATATACACACGTGCACATACGTACTTACACATTACACGTACATAACCATACACACGTCATACACATGTGCATACAAATACACACGTACATAACCGTACACACGCACATACACATGTGCATAATCATACACACGCACATGCACATACACATGTATATACACATACAAAGGCACATACACACGTGAATATACATTCTCACGTGCATACACATACACGCGTGCATAACCACACACACGCACATAAACATACTCACGTTCATACACATACAAACGCACATACAGATACACATGTGCATACACCTACACATGTGCATACTCATACACACGTACATACACATACAACGTTCATACACATGCACAAGTAGGCTACTACATACATACGTATATATACACATACACACATAAACATACATACACACATTTTAAATTTCTCTCTCCCGAAATTATTGTTTAAAAATCAGGTTTCTTTGGGAGACGTATGTCGCAGATTTTTCCATTTGACCGTCGTGGCTTCTCTTTCGTAAATGTGAAGACTAATCGATGACATTTGAATCATAATTGAAGTTCTACCATTATTTGCAGCAGTCAAATATTATTGATGCAATTGAAATTTTCACGTATTTATTGCACCACGCAATTTATTTGCCATTAGTATTTAAAGGTATTTTATAATTATGCTTATATAAGCGTATATTTCTTCTTAAATTTTGTAATTTTCTTAACAATTTGTTAATTTAGGAAAATGGTTGCTGAATTTGTTTTGGAAAACATATTTCGCATTTTTAATTTTTTGTGTAGTTTTTTATTTTATTCATTTAATGGCAGTTGCATTGGCAGTTTTTTCATTGCGACCACGTACTTGCTTGTTAGTGCAGCGAGGGAGGCCAGCACTGACGTAAAGACGTCGAGACAGGAAAGCTCTAATTAACACTCGGAGCATGCAATGGTCGAGGAGCACAGCACGACTTGTGGGCAATACCTTAAACCAAATCAGAATGCGAACCTACAGCAGTAGTTGCAACTCAAGGTCAGTCACGTTGGCAACACTTCCACCCTTGCCTTTTTTTTCCCCCGAAAGGTGTGGTTACACGCGCGCTTTTGCTGTCGCTCAGACAGAATGCATAACTATCCTTCGTGCTTGGCAAGTATCCTCAGCCCGGTCTCTTCTTTTCATGGCTTGTTAAAATGCTGTGTTATTTAACTCATTATTTCAGTAAATAGTTTAAAGTAGTAGGTTTATTTTTTATTTTTTCTGTGTTTTATGTTTTATTTTTATATCATGCAAAGCAATATTTTTTTTGGCAAATAAACGTTGTTAATTACACTTGCATGACTTGGGTATAACCAACGCAATACATATTTAAAAACTTCACATTGACACGTTGTGGCATATTTAGTAACTAGCATTGACGGAAACTAATTTGCGCTTCAAGAAATCAGTTTCAGTGAGGTGTACGATTTCAACGCGATTTCACGATAGTACATATACGCAGTGTACATGTAATACGACATGACTAAGCAACGTAGTGTTGATAGCCGTATATGACTACTTTTTACACATGGCAACACAACCCTCGTTCACCTTCAGTTATTTAACAAAGATATTGAATAATTTTTTGTTTTATATACTTACAAAACAAATGTTTTTAAGCAACAACTTTATACGCGCATTGCACACGTCACGCGTGCTGTGAGGCAGAGACAATGTATCCGCGCGCTGCCTTGTAAACAATACGCTGGTCACAAACCCACACACAGAAGACGCTTAGCTTAAACGTAGAAACGAAGTACATAATTTCGCTCAGAAAATTATCAGTAATAATGCACACCAATGGTCACAGTTCTCTATTTTACGCCCCATGATTTTAACAAAAAGCAGATAAATTCGCTTACATCGCTCTGTGTGGAACTGAGACAGTATCACTAAAATAAGTTTGCTATCTTCATTCTCTTAATAACCGCTATAGTTGGACAGTTACTAAAAGTAACTGTGATCCAATCTATCGCCGCAGCTTAATAATTAACGTTAGCGTGCTCTTGATCCATGTCCGGACCTGTTATTTTATATTTTTTTACGTGAATGGGAAAGTTCCCCTGCACTTCAATTAACATCGCCTGTATCAATCCGAGGAAAACTAGCGAAAATAACTGCGGAGAGTTGTTCGTATCTAGCAGCGCTAGTGTGTAAGGTGGTCAGTCCGAAATGTTCGTGTGCCGAGTTATGTTCGTCAGTGACCGACGATATCCTAGTTTCGTCAACAAACGTGCAAGGATAACCTGTAGCTCGCAGACCATAGGTATTAGAATATATTTTTTAAATTAACCTCCGATTCAGTGGGTGGAGTTTTAAAAATACATGCTTTATATGGAAACTGCCGAACATTCTGCTGTGGGGTTACGCTGCGTTAAACGTATGTATAAAAAAATCTACAAACACCAGCTACAGGTTTGTCTAGAAAAATAAGCCGAATGAATTTATACGATTTTTGGCATTTAGGGGCTTGCCTGCCTGGAGCTAATTCCCGCATTTGTGGCTGAGAAGCGTGGAAGTGATAAGGACTACACTGCCACGCTCATCAAGTGAACCATCGCTTCCAAGTGCAATGCTCTGAACTGGCGTGCAGTGTTCTCGTCGTGCTATGCGACCTTTGGAACTTTAAGCGTTTACCATATAATTTTATTGGTAGAAAGTCTGCATGAAGGTAAAATGCGAGACTATTAAGTATTTTTGTATGTATCTAACGTGTACATTTTGAGATACAACACTGTGATAAAGCAGTTTTCAGCTGTGTTGGAGGTCTCTGAAAGTTTGTCTATAATGTGCGTTACGTCTTGTAGCACTCAACCGGGCTCATCTGAGGTGTGTGTTGTTTTCGTAGATCAGCACACTGGACGCACGTTTAATAGTTTCGCGATAAAAAAAAGCTTGTATTTTAAACACTCTGCAATGCAGTTCAAGCGCCAGGTAGGAGGGACCTCTAAGCGCTTTTTAAGATATTCTGAATTCGGAGGCGAAAACGGAGATAAATTCCGTCACTTCAGAAAGTGCAATACTGAGGGCATGGATGTGGAACTGTACAAAGATGTTGTTGTCGTTAAATTATCTCTTAAAATAGCTTGGTTTGCCACCAAAAGTTTTAAAATTATGTAACGTGCAAACATGAATAGCTTTAATAATTGTTGGAATGGAGTGGAGAGATTTGGGTGGCTCTTAACATCGTGGACTTGATAGCCGNCATGAATAGCTTTAATAATTGTTGGAATGGAGTGGAGAGATTTGGGTGGCTCTTAACATCGTGGACTTGATAGCCGATGAGGGTGAAACGAGATGAGTGTATAGCAGCGCCGGAATGTAAATGCGGGGGAAACGTGACATCCGTGATGAAATCCGCCGACCAGCGGCCTTGTCCGGCACGATTCCCGCATGCGAAAATCCGGGAGCGATCCGGCCGGTAACCGAACCCGGTTCGCCTTGGTGAGAGCCAAGTAGTGTGAACACTACACCACCGCAGTCGCACGAATCATTGTTAATCAGCATATCAAAATTAACAAAATAATTAAAGCCCATCTTCCGGTATTACCTGAAATCCCATCGCTTTCCAGGAGCTACCATCTTATTTACAGAGTTTTCGTAGCGCCTTGTATGTAGGCAAGACACAATACAATAGAGATGATGTAGTAGCCTAAAACAGGACCATTTATAGTAAATACCCACGTAATAAACATAGCGGCTCCCTTACATTTATGCTCCTATTTTGTGGCCGCGCGTGCTAATCCGTCACGCTAATAATGTAATAAGGCCAAACTTGTGTTGTTGACCGACTCACCAGCATGGCCCAAGGTAAGATCACAGATTCGAGGATAGGGGTGGTTCGGANGCATGGCCCAAGGTAAGATCACAGATTCGAGGATAGGGGTGGTTCGGAGCCCGCTGCAACGATAAGGAGCAGGCGCCACTGCTCGAGCTGCAGAAGCGGAGGAATGCTACAGTCGTGGTGTCGCAGTTGAGACGCAGGACTGCAGAACCAAGTGGGCATGCCAGCTGCGCAGTACCACATTCTCAGCCACAACACCAGTGTGTAGAAATCTGATGTTTCGCGGATTTATTTGAGGTCAACTTATATTTCAATCGCACGTACGTTTGAGTTTCTGTTTATATTCGACCACAGTTTGTGAGAAACGCCAATCAATAACGAGCCTGCAAGATAAAACAGTGCCTATTCTCATACTGTATGGTCCGGGGATAAACTAAACAGTGAACAAATAACTGAGGTTTGAACACACAAAACATTGTGGAGTCTAGCTTCCTGCGGAATGTTTACACCAGCCGTGGTTATTTGTTTATTGTCTAGTGACTCCACTCTAAGAAATTATTCCCAAAGGTACGTACGTACAGTGCGATGGTAAGAATTATGGAAGATTTTCTCCCCTTAAATCTATGGTAGCGTTCTTACATTTGGTCAGGAAAGTGTCAAATGCTCAGGGAAGTTGCCAAACTTAGTCTATTTGCGGTTTCTTCATACTTTTCGAATCAAACCTTTGAAAAATCACACTATGAATGACATGCTTGGCCATTTCCTAAATATGCCATTTATCACAAGTGTTTTATTCTTGTGTTAACATAAAAGTACCAAATTTTTTATTTAAATAGAACTTTTACTTATATTGGATTTATTAATTATATACCATTTATCATTCATATGAATAAAACAAGGAGAAAATAGGTGTTTTGGTAATGCCCAGCAAGATGTAGTTCTTATGCAATATTTTATTACACACGATTACGGTGCGCTGTCCCTTTGGTGACATTTTGTGGACTTTTTAAGCTTTGATTGCGTGAGGCGGAGTGGAAGAAGAACTTTAGCGGGACTTCAGAAAAGCGTGAAGTAAAAGTGAATGGCTTGTACCGCACACTACGCCGTACTGTACAGCGTTCATCAAAGGCCGGCTGTCAGCCAATGTAGTGTCGAGTTCACAGTCTGACAATTATATGTTCTTCTATGTTTAACATGGTTTACATTCCATGGTGTACATTTGCGTAGTGATACGAAAATGTAGTATTTCGTTTACGAAACTGCTTGTTGGTGAGTTGAAATGTATATAAAAAATCATGATAACAATTATGAAATCAATTAAACAAATCTTCATGCCAATTTTTTCGTCAAGTGTCGAGATATTTCCAGATTTTCTTCTCCCAAGCCACTCTCGGGCAAAGTGTTAAATATTTGGAAACTTAATTTTAGTTTAGGAAGTTTACTTGAATTTTTTACATTGTTCGAATGAAGTAATTTTGCTCGTGACTGAACTGCACATGATTCGGTCACACCAAGGTGAAGTGTTTATTCATTGGCGCAGATTCAACCAGGGCGTGTCGAATTCCTTTAATGTCGATCGATGGCAAATTTATGCAAACNCACCAAGGTGAAGTGTTTATTCATTGGCGCAGATTCAACCAGGGCGTGTCGAATTCCTTTAATGTCGATTGATGGCAAATTTATGCAAACATATACGTGCTTGAAGTCGTCTGAGTTTTGGTTCATTATGAGAAACGAATACATGTTGTGCGAGTACGTTTTAAATATATGATAGGTATAATAGTCATTATTCTGTTCACAAGTCGTCGAGTACATGTAGTGTAGGAAGCGACCCCGACGTGCAGGCGTATAGGAGTTGGCGAAATTTTGTTTCCGATCTTGTGCGTGAGGAGTCTCAGCCAATTGGATCGTCCGTGAAACAAAGGAAAATACATAATTTCCGTTTTCCGGTATCCCATCACGATTATTGGTGATGTTCTTTAGCAGAATTTAATTGTGTGTTTATTTAGTGCTTTTTAAAATATTAATAGTTAACTGTCAGTTGAATGAAAATGAATGTTAACGAATACAGTTATTATTCCAAGTATTTTAACGACAGTTTAGAAAGAAGTGAAATCAGTTTACTGCTTGCTGAAGAACATGGAAATTATAATTTACTCTTTTATACGACCGAAAATTTAAATACTTTCGAGATGCCAATATGAAAGAAATTTCCTGGGAAGAGGCTGGAACCATAATGAAAAAAAAAAGCGTACGTACTAAAATTAATTTCTTGGTATTTTGTGTTCTAAATTGCTCAATGGATACACTTCGATTACGCCTACTGTACAAATGAAAATATTTATGTTTCACCTGCGCCCATTTTTTACCGTCTTGTTTTAAAATTAAATGCTTGTCAAAACGAATATAATTAACTAATTCTCTAATCGTCCACGTCCTTATAGCGAAAATTTAACCACATGAGAACTTCACGAAATGCAACCTAGATAACTTTATTCCGCAAAGGCGTCAAAATCAGGTTCGACTATGATTGGCCGAACAAGAGCGAATACATGACTATGCCGTAGAGCCGTAGAGTCCCCGTCCGAGCTGCGCAGTATCCGCTCTTCATATTCCAACAATGTGTTACTCCTTTTCCACAATTAGTACTATCAAAACCAACGTGGATATGAGTTGAGGTTAGAACATTGTTTATGAAAGAAAGTGCTCTGAGATGTTGTACAATTCCTCCAATCTAGTTTTAACGCAAACAGAATACACCCAAGTTAAAGTATTTTATTCACTCAAAACGCCAGATCTATTGAAAATTCAAACGTAAACACGGTTATCGCTGTTGACCATGTGTAGAGACACTGGAAAATCCCAAGAACTTATTTATTCAACATATTTTCGGTAACAGTTTAGCTATTTTATCCTTTTACGATTGAATGATCAAAATTTTGATTGCGCTAAGTTCTTTGGAAATTAATCACAATCGGTGTGCTCTAGAGTATAAGTATCCTCACTAGTCCAATGAAATAGGGCAGTAAACAGCTGCATATATGCACGATCGCCAATTACGGAATGGAACTGTCGGACATAGTACCGTACGTTGAATCCAAGGAAATAGTCAACTATGGGTAGGGACAGGAACATGTCGAGTCTCAGTTTAGTGTTCATTGTCTGCTGCCGCAGTGTGTAGCCAGCTTTGACTGAGGCCAGGAGGCGCGAGATTCGGTGCTCGTTTCCTTGCAGGTCTGTTATTGGCTCAGAGTTCACCTGGGCGTGTCAGCAATCCAATGCAAACATGGCAGAAATGTACACGTGTTTGAAGTCTAGCTCATACTAAAATTAATTCGCGAAAATGCCCAGTCTCTAAGTATGGGCGAATCAACGTCGGGGACATTCGCAGAAGAGGAAGATCGGTTTGCATGAGAGTTACTGAGCGAGAAGAGCAGAGCGGAGAGTGGCGTCGTGGCGGCTGGTGACTGGTGGTCGCGTCGTGCCGGCGGCGGCCGGGGATACACAGCGCCTGCCGTCCGTGAGGGCGATGGCATCGCTGTGCCGTGCAGGTGAAGCAGTGGGCGGGGCGGGGTGCTCGGCACGTGCCACGCAGCCTTTTTGGGNGCAGTGGGCGGGGCAGGGTGCTCGGCACGTGCCACGCAGCCTTGTAGGGCCTGCTGCCCGGCGCCTGGCGCCAAATACCTGCCCAAACCCAGCCACTGCTACTTTACAGCCCGCCTCGCCTTCCCTACCTCTTCCTTGCACGCCAGCAGTACGATTAAACCTGCTATTATTTACTCGAAAACTGTAGCCAAGTACCTCCCGGTCACGGAAGAACACAAAAATATCCTTTAATTTGATATCCTGGCAACTGAACTATGTCTCGAAATATATGTTGTGTTCTTGTACTTGTGTGATGTCCCAGTGGAGTATATGGTGTAATAACACAGAAGCACAATCTAAATGCAGATGCACACTGTAGCATCGCCCTTGTACACTGATATAAGTGTCATCCATGTAGAAGTATAGAATGCGAATACGCACTTACATGTTCCAGTGATGCGTACTTTCGCTTGTACCTGATAGTGATACTGACTATTTTCTTTCACACTACTTGATATTTTTCTACCTTCGGATATTTTAACTACAATGGAGAACAGGTGCAGATAGAGCAACACTTTACGTCAACTACAGAATAATAAATTGTTTGTAATTGTAAGAGAAAATGTATTTATATTTCCATAACATTTCCATTTCTTACAGCATCTTGCGAGGATAATCTGTTTTCTGCTGAAATAAGAGACTTCATCTCTACAAATATCGATTTATACACAGCACCATCTGTAAAAGATAAGGTTGTGTATTATAATTTATGTAGAAGAACCTGTCAATATAACTGTTTCTAAATATATAAATATTAAATTATATTTACCTGAACTTGACATTAATGTAAGTAAGGAACACTTATGTCCACAAACATGCCGCAATATTGTACTGCAATACCTTTCTCTAATAACTTTGTTTTTGCTAAATTTTAATTCATTTTGCTATACTGCATTGCAGCTGGGTTTACACGGCGATATAATATGTTGAAAATATTAGATATGCATGAGGTTGTGCTGCGCATNGCTGCATTGCAGCTGGGTTTACACGGCGATATAATATGTTGAAAATATTAGATATGCATGAGGTTGTGCTGCGCATTACACAAACAGTACCAACATTGAATGCAGTAGGCCGTTTGCGTCTTTCATTTCGCCACAGCTGCGATTNCTGCGCATTACACAAACAGTACCAACATTGAATGCAGTAGGCCGTTTGCGTCTTTCATTTCGCCACAGCTGCGATTGTGATTGGTCCCTTATGTTCTTTTCAAGCTTTGAGCGATCGTGTTCACTGAGCACCTAGAAATTCAGGACATTTATTTCCTTGATTGCATTTCTTCACTACACACACTTTCCTCAAGAGCTTCTGCAAGCCCACAGTGCTCATATGGCTCATCAACTTTTACTTTCTTTCTTAGAACCTCATTATCCAAGTCCAGTTTGAGCTTAACTGTTAGCTCAGCTTGTTTACTGTTACCTGACAAAAATTCCTTTGTGTACACACCTGTTAAAAATTGTGTCTTTAGATCGCAATTCATGTACAAATCACTGAAACTAATTGCAGTTAGAATATTCCATATTTATTTACCTCAACTTTTGTCGTCTCTTAATGCTTTGTGAATAGTTGGAAGATATTCCATATAACTTAAACTCACCACAGCAGCTAACACCTTGTCTTGTAAGAGCCCCTCATTGAATAGTGTGCACGTTTTCCACTTATGTACTTATTCATGACACTGTTAGATTGTTTACATAAGTTATTATCAGCGTCATGAATTAGACTACCTGCATGTGTAAGAAGTTTCTTAACTTATACATTTATGTACATAAAAATACCACACTAATTAAGAGCTGGTACAAAGTTATGCTCCACAACATGCGACTCAGAATATTAAAAAAAAAAAAAAACCCGTTATTCCCGTAGTTGTAGTGTTCACCAAATGTGGTTAGATCCATTCGCAATCCCATTCTTCAGATCATTCAACTTCTGAGTATATATATATAGTAGGCCTACTTCTTAGCTTTTGCTATAAGAGATAGCTTTTGTCACAGCAATCCGTCAGCGAATGATCCTGTCATTCATTTCTTTCTGAAGTCCTGCCGGATATGTTCGTTCTTTGTAATTGCGTTCAACCTAGAACAGTAGTTCTGCAGGAGGTTATTTCTCCACTAAACCTTCTGTACTGGACAATTAGGTTGCGCAGGAAGGTTTCCAACATATATTATAGCAACTTCGTCTCTCCTTCCTTCAGTGGAATGTTAATTTTACTAAGCAGAAACAAAATTCCCCCCGTCATCAGGAGGAAACTGAGATAATAGTGTGTAGGGTTTGTGAAAGATTGCTACAAATTTTTTTATTGATCTCAGATATATATCTGGGCTTAAAATATTTTTTTNGTGTAGGGTTTGTGAAAGATTGCTACAAATTTTTTTATTGATCTCAGATATATATCTGGGCTTAAAATATTTTTTTTATAAAAATGCACCATAAAAATAATTTTCAAAATTCGTTAAAATATGCGACGACAACGGTCATGTAGAANTTTTTTTTATAAAAATGCACCATAAAAATAATTTTCAAAATTCGTTAAAATATGCGACGACAACGGTCATGTAGAATTTAATGTGGCGTCGATAGGATCTATTAAAATCCCGTGAATGTTGAGAACACAAAACGATTGCAAATAACTGGGACTGACACGGTCATCACTGTAAAGTATTATCACTTAAATATTTATTTTATTTGAAAAAAAAAAAGTAAACATATAAATATCTTACGTAGCGGTGGTGGCAGTTTCGTCACTGGTGCAATAGGCGTCTCACAACTGCAAGTAAAACCGGTTCAATAACACCGTCATTTAAACTTGACCATACTCGTGTGAGAATAAACCAAAGTAAATCAGCCTTACTAGGTTTACATGTTCAGTGAAAAAGGTACTCAAATCTGATCTGAACGCCGAACTTCTTGGCTATTTGTGCAAAAACAAATATAAAACTGCAACATATGTAGTGCAGTTGGTTGGAATTCCAACTTAGGGAGCGTGGGTTCCTGAATAAAAATGTATTGACGCGGCATAGATAGGTGTACCAGTTTTCAGTTAAATGTTAGGTTTAGTTTAATTTGTAAGCACTTCTTTTCCTCCCCGGTTAGCTTGCCGGCATAAAGCATGCGCTTTGAAAAAAAAAACTGTTTTGGAAATGAATTATATTACAAATGACCTGGCATTATGACGTCCAATAAATCAGCCTACCAGAGTGGTGATACTTATCAAAACAAATTCTGACAGTTGAACGTCGTTTCCTCCNGACGTCCAATAAATCAGCCTACCAGAGTGGTGATACTTATCAAAACAAATTCTGACAGTTGAACGTCGTTTCCTCCGGTAATTTCACACAACCAACACTGTATACTTCTCTCCTGTCTCCGTTGACAGACTTTAAAACTCTAAACACATCTGAAACCTAAAGTAACTTCTATTTGGGCGTAATATTGTTACAGGAGGAGGGGCAAAGTTGCAACCGAGGTAAGTTGCAACTGTCTACTTTTATCTGCGCATATAAGGACAAACGGCGCAATACTGGGGGTAAATTGCAATAGTAGGGCGCTATAGTTCATGAATGGTAGTTGACGCTGTTTATTGTGCTTTTCGTTGCACGGAAAAATCAATATTTGCTACCGGTAAATACATTTAGGTAAAACACTGTGGCTGGCTGATAGAATATTTATCCTAGTATACATATATTCACAGTATGAGGATAATGTTAGTATTAATTAGTTTGTACAGTAACTCAGTCTTCTCGATGAGTACGTGGTGGTGCATTTTACAACAAGGTGTTTCAACATGCTCCAGACATGTTGCAACATGCCCCATGCAGTAGGACCTACCCTTCAAGTATATTATGTTTTTATAAATTTAACATCTGGAATAGTTATTTATAATTTTACTTTTATCAAAGGGAATAATAACGCTTAATAGAAAATTATTAAAATCACTTAAGACAAATTCCACGACGCCTATGTACCAATTGTATTACATTTCTGCACAGCAGTAATTATTTTTGTGACTTCTTTCTAACATATTATCGTACATCAAAAATTTCACAACAAAAATTAATTTTTTGTTATCATGTATTTATATACTATAACATTATGAATATATTTTACTATAACATTATGAATTGGAATATTTTTATTATGACAATAATAACACGTTATTTATAAAACTTTTGTCTAAATATTTTTGAGAATGATGTAAAAATATAATATTTCACTCTAAATTATAATATATGCATTTTAATGCCTTGTTTCCTGTTACATGTGTGTCCGTGCATTTGCATTAGCCTACCTTCTAAGAATGGGTAGTGTGTAAGGTGCAAAATGACATATTGGTCGTGTGCTGATAACAATCAAGTTTATGTATGCATCGATGCACACGTACAGGCAATTGTACAGGCAATGGCAATTAAGATTTATAATATGAAAATTCAAACTAAGAGGACGTTTCAACATACCACTTCCATTGTTGCAACATGCCCCACGTGAGGGGAACTTTGCAACAGGAGCAATAGTATATTGAATTATGTGTTTAGTTTGAAGGATGACTTATTCTTTGCAATGAACAAATTTATTTCATTTAAATTTTTTAATATTGCAGTACATAGAAGCAGTAAGACTTCTGATATTAATAAAACTAGATGAGAAAAAATTAAAATTTTTTGTTGCAATGTGTCCTGGCTTTTACCTACAAAATTCTAGTAACGAATTACTTACTCTTAAGGTCCTTTCACACGACCAAATGTTTCTTCAAATTACCTTAATATTTTATTGGATATAATTCGTTGAATGCTATATGACGTCATAGAAACGTCATAATCGCAGCCATTTTCTCATTCAATTTCTTGGATCTCTCGTGTTCCTTCAATATTTTCGTTTAGAACATTTGCTATATTTTCTAGAATCCCAAATTTCAATCGCTTATCACAGCTTTCCTGGCAGTGTTATTGGCAGTAATCTCATAATAATAGAGTTGTGTGCTAACATTTAAAGTTTTTACAAAATAAGGACTCATGTCTTTTAAAAAGGAATTGTACATTAAAGTGAAATGAAGAAATTTGTTGGGGTTTAACCGATTATTTTTGTGTCGTGCATCAGTCGTAGATACTTCTAAAAATTTACTTTAGGTATTTTTTAAACTGACTTTAATAAAGAGTTTGTCATAAATTTTCTTGGGGATACTTGAGAGCTTATTGAATGCAATTAATTGAAAGGCAAATGAAGCAAATTTTTAATTCAANGACGTCCAATAAATCAGCCTACCAGAGTGGTGATACTTATCAAAACAAATTCTGACAGTTGAACGTCGTTTCCTCCTGTAATTTCACACAACCAACACTGTATACTTCTCTCCTGTCTCCGTTGACAGACTTTAAAACTCTAAACACATCTGAAACCTAAAGTAACTTCTATTTGGGCGTAATATTGTTACAGGAGGAGGGGCAAAGTTGCAACCGAGGTAAGTTGCAACCGTCTACTTTTATCTGCGCATATAAGGACAAACGGCGCAATACTGGGGGTAAATTGCAGTAGTAGGGCGCTATAGTTCATGAATGGTAGTTGATGCTGTTTATTGTGCTTTTCGTTGCACGGAAAAATCAATATTTGCTACCGGTAAATACATTTAGGTCAAACACTGTGGCTGGCTGATAGAATATTTATCCTAGTATACATATATTCACAGTATGAGGATAATGTTAGTATTCATTAGTTTGTGCAGTAACTCAGTCTTCTCGATGAGTACGTGGTGGTGCATTTTACAACAAGGTGTTTCAACATGCTCCAGACATGTTGCAACATGCCCCATGCAGTAGAACCTACCCTTCAAGTATATTATGTTTTTATAAATTAAACATCTGGAATAGTTATTTATAATTTTACTTTTATCAAAGGGAATAATAACGCTCAATAGAAAATTATTAAAATCACTTAAGACAAATTCCACGACGCCTATGTACCAATTGTATTACATTTCTGGACATCCGTAATTATTTTTGTGACTTCTTTCTAACATATTATCGTACATCAAAAATTTCACAATAAAAATTAATTTTTTGTTATCATGTATTTATATATTATAACATTATGAATATATTTTACTATAACATTATGAATTGGAATATTTTTATTATGACAATAATAACACGTTATTTATAAAACTTTTGTCTAAATATTATTGAGAATAATGTAAAAATATAATATTTCACTCTAAATTATATTATATGCATTTTAATGCCTTGTTTCCCGTTACATGTGTGTCCGTGCATTTGCATTAGCCTACCTGCTAAGAATGGGTAGTGTGTGTAAGGTGCAAAATGTTGTCATATTGGTCGTGTGCTGATAACAATCAAGTTTATGTGTGCATCGATGCACACGTACAGGCAATTGTACAGGCAATGGCAATAAAGATTTATAATATGAAAATTCAAACTAAGAGGACGTTTCAACATACCACTTCCATTGTTGCAACATGCCCCACGTGAGGGGAACTTTGCAACAGGAGCAATAGTATATTGAATTATGTGTTTAGTTTGAAGGATGACTTATTCTTTGCAATGAACAAATTTATTTCATTTAAATTTTTTAATATTGCAGTACATAGAAGCAGTAAGACTTCTGATATTAATAAAACTAGATCAGAAAAAATTAAAATTTTTTGTTGCAATGTGTCCTGGCTTCTACCTACAAAATTCTAGTAACGAATTACTTACTCTTAAGGTCCTTTCACACGACCAAATGTTTCTTCAAATTACCTTAATATTTTATTGGATATAATTCGTTGAATGCTATATGACGTCATAGAAACGTAATAATAGCAGCCATTTTCTCATTCAATTTCTTGGATCTCTCGTGTTCCTTCAATATTTTCGTTTAGAACATTTGCTATATTTTCTAGAATCCCAAATTTCAATCGCTTATCACAGCTTTCCTGGCAGTGTTATTGGCAGTAATCTCATAATAATAGAGTTGTGTGCTAACATTTAAAGTTTTTACAAAATAAGGACTCGTGTCTTTTAAAAAGGAATTGTACATTAAAGTGAAATGAAGAAATTTGTTGGGGTTTAACCGATTATTTTTGTGTCGTGCATCAGTCGTAGATACTTCTAAAAATTTACTTTAGGTATTTTTTAAACTGACTTTAATAAAGAGTTTGTCATTAATTTTCTTGGGGATACTTGAGAGCTTATTGAATGCAATTAATTGAAAGGCAAATGAAGCAAATTTTTAATTCAATAAATTAAATTCTAGTAATGGTATTTAATAATTTTTTTTTATCGTGTGAAATGACATTAAGTTTCCTCATTGAAATCAATAAAAACAATACCGTCCAGCAAAACACTGTTTTTCACAAACAAAGTATTTTTTTTTTTAATTTTCGAAATTGCTCTTAATTTAGAAAGTTAAGAAATATTTGATAAGTTCAGTTAAAATAAAATACGTTTTAATTGTATGTTTGTTGAAATAATTCTAATACAATACCAAATTTATCGAACACATTATTATAAATATAGTTGTTAATATTTAAAGTACAAGTACGAGACAAATATGCATATATTAAAACTCAAGGAGCGTATACACTAAGCAAACCGAACACGTAATGTAACGTATAATGTAGTACTCGCCGCTGTTTGCATGCATCGAGTGCGCCGCGAGCAAGTAGTAGTGTCCTCACTTCGGTCCTCGAAGCTGCACAGCATGTCTGATGACGAAGCATTGGCTCCTTTAATAATGTGCAGCTTTTAGTCTCTGCTTCTGGTTCGTTCAGTTTGTTTGTTTGTAACAAANGCAACAAACATCCTTGCTTCAGTTTTACGGAAACTCGACCGACTTCATCAAATCGGTCGCAATTGCCAGTATAACAAGTNGTAACAAACACCCTTGCTTCAGTTTTACGGAAACTCGACCGACTTCATCAAATCGGTCGCAATTGCCAGTATAACAAGTTAAGTAAGTCTGAACTATTTACAAGTCCTTGCAAACTTTTTGTTTCATATTGCGTATATTGCAAGTTTCTTAGTGTTAATAAGTAATATTTAAGATACATTTTTTATAATTTTAAGACGAAAAAATAATGGACGAAAATTTTATCTCAGAAAAATATTTACATCTTCCTCTGGTATTTTAAAATGTTATACGAACTCAACAAACAACGGTTATAATATTGTAGCTTTTCATTTNTTACATCTTCCTCTGGTATTTTAAAATGTTATACGAACTCAACAAACAACGGTTATAATATTGTAGCTTTTCATTTCAATGTCTAATCGAAGGAGAATTCCTTTTTTATTTAGGCTAACTGGAATACATGTATTTCCAATTTATTACATGGTCTCATATTTTTATAAAAAAAAAACAGAGAGACCACTTTTACTTTCGGCCAAATAGATTCTAACAATAACTTTTAATTTTTCTCAAATGACCTTTGATGTTATGTATTTGTATACATTATTATGTTATTACGAAACAGACCGTACCATTCACATTGAAGCAAAAAAATTTCATTTTCCTGTTCCTGTTGATTTTTTTTCGTTTGCCTTCTCCCTTCCGTAGGGTGCACGCATCTGTAGTTCTTCCTACAGAAGCGGCGATTTCCCTCCAANTTTTCGTTTGCCTTCTCCCTTCCGTAGGGTGCACGCATCTGTAGTTCTTCCTACAGAAGCGGCGATTTCCCTCCAAGCATCTTCCGTCAGGTTTTTTTAAAAGTAATATTTGTCGCTTGGGCAAGACAGAACACTTTGATTCCTATATGAGTATTTTAATTGCAACGCTGATTCCTCTGCGCAGTCCTCCATGCTCGCGAGTGGCTTCTTCTGTCACATACACGTCCCAACTAAACCTGCGGATCGCATCGTGCTGCTTGTAAAACCGACAGTCTGCGTGNCTTCTTCTGTCACATACACGTCCCAACTAAACCTGCGGATCGCATCGTGCTGCTTGTAAAACCGACAGTCTGCGTGATCAAGCAGAGCAGTACTCGAGCCCCAACTACGCGAGCATGTTACATTGCATGTTCAGTGTACACGCACCTTCACGATAAAGGCAGAGAACATAGATGAGACATGTGTGGAAGAGCATGGACACGTGCCAGTCCGTTGTGAAGGGTATCCTGGCAAGAAGACACTCGAAAGTAATCTTATGTCGCAGTATCTGTAGAGCACGCCACTCCAATAAAGACTGCTTGAACAGCTAATCGCCAGGAATGCTATCGCGAGATGCACTGCTAGAAGAAGATCACTAGGGGAAGAAAAAACATTGGAGGAGTGAGCATCGTACAGATTCCGGACATAGCCTTAGCAGAAGAGGCGTGTACAGTAATTTTTTTTGTATTTATACAAAAACAATTTTTGGAAACTAGTTGCCAAAAAAATCGTACACTCTAATAAGTTATTCGAAAATTGACTCAACTTGTGTATAAGTATAGTGAAAAAGAGCGAGTGGTAAAGTAGTTTCCTATACATCCATGATAGCGTTCCTACAGTTTGTTTGGAAAGAGTCAAATGTGTAGGAAAGTGGCCAACTTTGTATAGCAGTGACGTTAAACATTCCTATATTTGTAGTCTCATACGTCTATACAATGCATAGGTGAAAAACTTCCATTACAGTTTAGAAAGTTCACCAGAATTTTTTTTACAGTGTAGGTAACGCTGCAAAAAATATGTGTATACTTTGCAAGAAATTACATGAAAAGTGTACGAGATGAAGTATTTGAACAAAAAAGTACTGTAACCCACCAACGGATATCCTGTAGAAACACAACAATATGTGTTGTATTTCTCTAATAATTTTCCTGCAAAATCACAATCTACTATTTGGACTTCTACAAAGTAATTTGACTCCTTTATACGCGGTATTTTTTATGCTACCAAAATTGTAGGTTAGTTAAGACTGGACGGAAAACATTTAATGCGACTGAGTCATACAACTACAAAATTGAAAACTCCCATTAGGGCGACGATAATCGAAACCAGATCCTCTACGTTAGAAGTAAGTTCACTATCCACTACGCCACGGTTACGTCCATACGTCGTGTTCTATTTCAATACGTTATATGATTTTACAATAATTTAATCTCGTGTTAATATGCGGCATTTTACCTTCAAAAGAGAACAGCAAGTTTGTACTGAGCTCGCAGAGGAACTGCAATTAGTTTGACTCCTAATTACAAAGAATATGTTAGCTCCCACGTAAAAAAAAGAGGCAAGTTTGTACATACAGGAGAAAAGGAATGCTACCGAAAACTGTTAAATTTTTCTGAGAGTTTTTATTTTCTTTATCCCTGCAGTTTGTTGCTTATATTAGTCAATTATCATATTTTATTCAAAGAAAACAATACGAAACCACGTGAATGTACTCGTATTTTGCAACACACTTTTAACATTTAGCTGTCTAGAGAAACACAAACGAATACGAAGTATATATTATGAAATCATTCTGAACAATTCTTAAAATATTTAAAAGGAACGTACATATTTTTACTATTGCAGTTAAAATCACATAAATTTACATAAACTGGCCTGCACCGTTATAAAATTAATGCTGCAACCCCGTAACGTGGGGAAAACATTATTTTCAAAGCGGTCAAAATTGACTTTGCCCTGTTGCCCTCGCCATAAGTGGATTCTCGGAATTGATGAGTCGCCAGCCTTTACCACACATCTCGACATAATCTTCGGAGATGGTATCAGCAGTTTACTGAATATTAGCATTTATGTAAGAGTTTTTAGTACACCAGTACAGCTGTTGCTCTTAAAGGCTAAGTGTACACACACAACAGGTTTACAAGATTTTTGCAAGTTTACAAATATTTGTTTTCATACAAAAAAATTTAACTCCGTATACAAAAATTTTTATTTTGATGTTTTGAGCATATATATATATATATAAATAAACATATTTATATATATAATAAATTCATTCTCGCGACTTTTCATGTCAATATGTGATCCATTATTTTTATGGTTATTTTTCTGTGCAATTATAATTAGTCGAGATAAAATAATTTAAGCTGAAATACATTACTTGGCTTTACTGTAATCCACTACCTAAAATTTAAGTCCTGAATCCGCTGTTCATACTCTTTTAAAGAAGAATTTTAAAAAACTTCAATCAATTACGAAATTCATGTCAAAAAACAATTTTATATTATTCGTAATATAATCTGCCGCTTTATATGCTGTAATACCATGCTTAAAAATGTTACACTGCTTGAAAGTGCAACCCTCCAAGAGCCAGGTAGGCTATTTCCCACAAGTTTTGAGTGACATGCGGCTGTTTACAATATTTTAGTAACAACACAACTTATTTCGTTATTCAGACACATGCTAAACTTGAAAATGAATAAACACAATAGATTTACAAAATATAACTTTATGAATTAACATAATTTTGTATTATACAGTGTACGTAACAACACTTAAAAAAATAAAGCGTAAAATGCATTGTGGACGAAATTAAAAGCAGTACAGTTGAGGTGGCAGTCACATATGATGCACATAATAACTTGAAAAATTAAAGACATGTTCCTGGTTAGAAGCGGACCGCGGTGGCCCATCGGCTTGAGCGCTCGCATCCCAACAAGGTGAACCGGGTTCGATTCCCGGTGGGGCCGCTCCCAGATTTTCGCACGTGGAAATCGTACCGGGCGATGCCGGTGGTCAGCGGGTTTTCTCGGGGCTCTCTCGTTTCCTCCACCTTTGCATTCCGGCGCTGCTCTATATCGACCTCATTTCACTGACATTGGCTCTCAAGATATCCACTCCTTGTTAGCAGGAACTAAGTTTCATTTAATATTTATATTCACATTATAAGGAAAGTCGATTAAGAAAACTGAAAGCTCAAGAAAAGNCCACTCCTTGTTAGCAGGAACTAAGTTTCATTTAATATTTATATTCACATTATAAGGAAAGTCGATTAAGAAAACTGAAAGCTCAAGAAAAGTTAAATTTGATACACGAAAAAATATGTAAAAACAATCAAATTTTCTCTTTTGATAGAAAAAAACTGTTTTGCCTCATTTTTACTTGAAAAGAGCGGATGACCGGGCTGTATGTACGTGTATATACATGCATTTACGTAAATGCCTTGTAATTTCTGCCAGCAGTAGGGAATGCGGTGATTTACCCACAGTACGTCCCGCACGATTAAATGGGACACGCCCATTTGGCGCGTTATGGAGCGTGTATTAGTGGAGAGCACGTCGCTGATATGCTGACGTATCACTTCCTCAAGCCGAACAATGCGCACAGACCGAGAACGGCCAGCATTACGCATGTGTCTCTGCAACAAAGGAAGCATAAGTCACATTTTTACTGCGGACTTTGTAGGCGTTGTGCAAGGCATTCGGCAAAATTACGTTNAACAATGCGCACAGACCGAGAACGGCCAGCATTACGCATGTGTCTCTGCAACAAAGGAAGCATAAGTCACATTTTTACTGCGGACTTTGTAGGCGTTGTGCAAGGCATTCGGCAAAATTACGTTTTCAAAACCTAATTTTCATAGGCTCATATCTCCTTTAATATTCCGTTTAGGTTTACGGTGTCCTATATATTTTCGATTTTATTTTTCATAAGGAATTACCTCCCGTAGTTTGGGCGTTTATTTTCCGAACAGCCTCTGTGTGTCTATATATATATATATATATACAGAAGCTGTTTGGGCGTTTATTTTCCGAACAGCCTCTGTGTGTATATATACATATATATATACGTATATGTATATATATACACACAGAGGCTGTTCGAAAAAAAAAACGCTCAAACTACGGGAGTTGATTCCTCATGAAAAATAAAATCTAAAATATAAAGGACATATTATATATACATATATATATATATATACATGCACGTATGCAGTATGCATGTACGAGGCTTGTTAAAATGAAATCTGTTCGAGATGTGTAGTCCCTGAAAGAGGAATTAAGAAATTACGAACTAGAGGTATACAGTTTGTTCTTTGAAGTTACAATGTTTGGGATAATGTTCAATATGAAAAGTCAGGTAGGAAATATACATGCAACTTGTGACCTAAATAGATTATTAAGGTTGTCGTTCACTCTCGAAAATAGGCAATTAAGAAGTATTTAGTTAAGAATATTGGAAGCTATTAGAAATGAAGAAAACAAATTGCCACAATGTATCAGGAAGCAGAAATNAGTATTTAGTTAAGAATATTGGAAGCTATTAGAAATGAAGAAAACAAATTGCCACAATGTATCAGGAAGCAGAAATTATCAGCCTCTGAAAATACAATGGTAAATAACATAACCAGTCAAAAACGAAATAGCTGTTTTTACACGCAAATCGCAGTAAATGTTCTAGTCCTGAGTATTCGCTAAAATTAGATAGTAGATCGATTTTAATTACAACATGTAAAAAAAACGTATTTTATCTACCTTTAAGATAGACAGACTGAGTGACTGCAGTGGTTAATATATTGCCTACCACCTAGGTATTAGAATGCCACCGTTATACGTATCTGGGGGCTGTATTACTACAAAGAAGACGACCTATTTTTTACAATCAAACACGGTGATTAATAATCCGTGTTACAGTTTCAGTAAATGCTCAGGACTACAACATTTACTGCGGTATGCGAGACGCACCCTATTTTTTTTAATATATATTATTTGCAATATACCTTTCCAGATGTTTATGATATTCGTTTGCTTATAAACTGTCACAAATTTGTTTTCTTTCATATATAAACATTTTCGAACGTTAATAGCATCCTTAATTATTATTTCAGACCATAAATCGTACATGTGTTTACTACATGATTTTTAATATGCAATCATCTTCCATCCACTGTATCACAGTTACTAGTATATGTTATAGAGAAAAAAATACCATTCAATTAAAGTCACTGCGTACAGTGTTGCTCAAATGTCTTCCATGGCGTTCAGGCTATCGTTTTATCGTCGGAGTAGGCAGTGAATTAATTCGGTCCGTGAGAAAAGATTTATATTGCTGCAGTTCTCTACTGCATACTTTAAGTCGTCAT
>NQII01001910.1:308289-335132 GCA_002778355.1 Clitarchus hookeri | reverse complement strand
ACGATACCGCTGATCAGCGGGTTTTCTCGGGATCTCCCGTTTCCCCCACCCCTTCATCCCGGCGATGCTCAATACTCACCCCAATCAACCTCATCGGCTCCTCTCAAGACCTCGCTGTTAAGAGCCGTCCAAATATCTTCACTCACTCACGTTTCGTCTCCTGCCACTATGCGCCGTATGAATTGTTCACCCTCATTGTTGTAGTGTTGAAGCTGAAGATCATTCGCTTATCTTTGCGAAGTACCCATTGGTAACCCATTTTAGGGTACTCCAGATGATGACAGACAAATCTCCTGTATAGTAACGGAAACTGTGAAATCACTTGCTAAAACACGAATGCTTCGTCGTCGATTTGCATTGATAGCGCTGTCAGTGATCGCAGCCAGGCTTTGTGCACCTGACTGAGATACGGCAAATCTACCGTGTCCTATCGGCCTTCGCGGAACATTCACGACCAATCAGTAACGGCCATATTCGACACGCACATTACTCAGTGATGTTCTCCAGTTAATCACTACTGGTCGCATCCTTCAGCCTTCCTAAAACCGAATTACCACTCGCTGATTATAATTGGATTATCTTGGTACCACATCAGCAATCATCTAATAATAAAGCCCGTGAAAACGTGCTAATACACTTTTGTATCGGCTATGTGTACGTGGAAAATGTAACATCATCTGGACACGTACATCAANTGAAAACGTGCTAATACACTTTTGTATCGGCTATGTGTACGTGGAAAATGTAACATCATCTGGACACGTACATCAAACTTAGTTACGAAATAAGAAGACATTTCAGGAATCAGTTAAACTTATTTAAACCAAATTTATTATGCTATTGCAGTATTTGTTGAGATAATCAAATTCGATGGATTAAATAATTTTCAACTTTGGAAAATTATACCCAACGTGAAAAATTAAAGATTATATCGTACCATTTCAGGAACTATTTATCCTATCCGTACCAAGTATGGTATACAAGTAATGGAGTGAAGTGGAGTGGAGAGATTTGAGTGACTCTGAACAGCAGGGTCTCGAGAGCCGATGCGTTTGAAGCGAGGCGATAATTTAACAGCGCCGAAATGCAGGGCGGGGGAAACGAGAGATCTCCGAGAAAACCCGGCACGATTCCCACGTGCGAAAATCCGGGAGTGACACCACCGGGAATCTAACCTTTATTCAAGTAATGCTCGTTTGAGTTTTTTTTTTTTTTTTACTGCCTTCTTCGGACACATGTGAATTTATGCTCATGGTAGAAAGGGACTGCAAGTTCTGCCTATAGTCCATTCACGGTTACTTAACTTTTCTGAAGCCTTGCTGAAGTTCTACTTCCAGGATATTCTTCCGTCTCATGCAAACAAAGCTTTACCGAGNTTAACTTTTCTGAAGCCTTGCTGAAGTTCTACTTCCAGGATATTCTTCCGTCTCATGCAAACAAAGCTTTACCGAGTCTAGGAAATTACACTAGAGGAACAACGCACCACATTCATGTGCACGCAGTGTAATAATATTTTGCATAAGAACTATTTATTACTAGGCATTACCAACACACTTATTTTCTTACTTCTCTTCGTATTTATTACAAATTAAATATTATAATTTATAGAAAAAATATAAATAAAAGTTAAATTGAACCAAAAATAAGGCACGTTTATGTTAAAATATGTAAAAACCGCTTACAATTCATGCGATATTTAAGAAACAACTAAATACTTCATACATGGGGATGATGTGATTTTTGAAATGTTTGATTAAAAAAGTGCGAGTAAACTGCAAATAGACTATACACGTTCTTCATTACGGTAAGTAAATCAATCGTGAGAAGTGGGATGTTATTCAAAGCTGTAATCAGAAACATGAGGCAGGAAAAAACACAGTTGCCCCTGAGGAGAAGGTGAATGTGCGTGGAGATAGGAAGCTGGCTAGAGCACGACGGCAACAANTTAACTTTTCTGAAGCCTTGCTGAAGTTCTACTTCCAGGATATTCTTCCGTCTCATGCAAACAAAGCTTTACCGAGGCTATAAAATTACACCAGAGGGACAACGCACCGCATTCATGCGCACGCAGTGTAATAATATTTTGCATAAGAACTATTTATTACTAGGCATTACCAACACACTTATTTTCTTACTTCTCTTCGTATTTATTACAAATGAAATATTACAATTTATAGAAAAAATATAAATAAAAGTTAAATTGAACCAAAAATAAGGCACGTTTATGTTAAAATATGTAAAAACCGCTTACGATTCATGAGATATTTCAGAAACAACTAAATACGCCATGCATGGGATGATGTGATTTTTGAAATGTTTGATTCAAAAAGTGCGAGTAAACTGCAAATAGACTATACACGTTCTTCATTACGGTAAGTAAATCAATCGTGAGAAGTGCGATGTTATTCAAAGCTGTAATCAGAAACATGAGGCAGGAAAAACACAGTTGCCCCTGAGGAGAAGGTGAATGTGCGTGGAGATAGGAAGCTGGCTAGAGCACGACGGCAACAAATGACGGTCGCCGCAGCGGGAGATACAGCAGAAGGACAAGGTCGACAGAGGCGGGCCGGTGGGTGTTGGCGCATGTGGGTCAGTGTCGCCAATATCTCGCCGAGGCCTGACGGCACAGGGACGTCTCGCCGCCATNAATGACGGTCGCCGCAGCGGGAGATACAGCAGAAGGACAAGGTCGACAGAGGCGGGCCGGTGGGTGTTGGCGCATGTGGGTCAGTGTCGCCAATATCTCGCCGAGGCCTGACGGCACAGGGACGTCTCGCCGCCATCCATTGGCGGGACTGCTGCACCCAGCTGCACGCATCACTTCCGCCTCGTCGTCTTCTGCGTTCGACGGACGGCCTGCGCTCGTCCCCGCGCTCTTCAAACGACGAACAAGAAAACGCTTTTCCAATACACCTTACAGCCAAGTTTGTCAAAATGTCAGTACTGTTATGTTAAGAGGACTCCCTATCACGCTATTATATGTAAAATCAGTGTTAGCGTATCTCAGCAATTAAATATTTTGGAAATACGACTTCCCCCTCCCCCGGGAAATCTAAAACCAGTTGTCTACAGCCTACACTTTTTAATTATATTTTATTGCATACATATATTGAAACAGAAAAAATAAAATAAAATACGTGATTTAAACGGCATCTTCAGGGCTTCTCTGCGCTGTTTACTTAATGCTAATCTTACATATGGCAGAAAAGTACAGACTGAGAAGAAAGGTAGGCGGATATCGTAAGCAGAGACTTCGGAAGTGCCCAATTAACCACGAAAGCCTACATTATTCCCTCGCAGTCGGGTGAGTCATATAGTCTGCTGGCAGCCATCATATTGACGAGGGGAGTGGGGGGCGACGGCCCGCCGGGTCGCAGCAATATCACATGAGTATTTTTTCCAGGCTACAGGTGAATTTTAAGGTCACGGCCTCCACGGTATTGAAATGCATTTAGAATGAAGAAAATAGAGTCGAAATAAAATTAATACTCTACATTGGTTTTNGGCCTCCACGGTATTGAAATGCATTTAGAATGAAGAAAATAGAGTCGAAATAAAATTAATACTCTACATTGGTTTTAAAAATGCGTTAAAACGCACCCGTTGATTAATAGCTACTAGTGTTCATTATACGATTTTACAATACGACGTCACATTACACAGCACGTTCAAGTCGTGACGCTAACGAANGCTACTAGTGTTCATTATACGATTTTACAATACGACGTCACATTACACAGCACGTTCAAGTCGTGACGCTAACGAAGAAACCAACAGAGACACTCAGTATCAGTTAAAGAGACACTTCGGGGGCAAGCGTGTACCTACTTCAGAATGACGCACCAGCCGTCCTCGAGGTGATGGCTGAGCGTCNAGAGACACTTCGGGGGCAAGCGTGTACCTACTTCAGAATGACGCACCAGCCGTCCTCGAGGTGATGGCTGAGCGTCTTGGCGTCTCTAGTGCTCGGCTTCAGTCGCGAGAGTGAAGTGTATTGTGACTGGCCGCACGGTGTTAGCTCACCGCAGTGGACATGCGGCTGTTAGGGAGTCTCCCTAGTCAAATACTGTCTGTAAAATCTNCGCACGGTGTTAGCTCACCGCAGTGGACATGCGGCTGTTAGGGAGTCTCCCTAGTCAAATACTGTCTGTAAAATCTGCGTTTACGCGTATACGCGTATCTCTGTAAATAAAAGTTCTTGGAATACGAAGTTTTTCCGGGAACAGTAAAAAATAATCATCCNGCGTATACGCGTATCTCTGTAAATAAAAGTTCTTGGAATACGAAGTTTTTCCGGGAACAGTAAAAAATAATCATCCACAGCCGCCACTGTTTAATTTTATCGGATAAAATATATTTAAAGAGGAAAAAAATTAAAATGGTTAAAAATGGCATTTTGAGGGCTTTCATGAGCAATTTCCTTAAAGGAAAGAAGAAAAGTACAAAGTGGCATCTGTAGTTGAACCAACTGACTTACGCGGTGTGTAATAATATCATACTGTTACAGATCTAATTTGCGAGAAATTCAGCTTCCTGGGAAGCATAACGCAGTCTAGGGAGAGCTCTTCGCGCTGCTTCCTTGCGGCCAGACGTCACATTGACGCATTTCACATTTCTTACTAGGGATGACCCTCAAGGCCCCCCCACCTACCTGCATTTATTTTCCGCTTTTGAGGCCGCGAGGTGCAGGAGCGATAACGGCGCCACTGCCTCGCACATCATGTACGCCATCGCCACTAACCACAAGGCTCTGAACTGACGTGCAGAGTTCTCGTCGCACTGCGTGTATCTATGGGACTTTAAGCGGCGACCCTATCATCTGCATTCACGCACACTGCTTTGAAAAGTCTGTAGCAAGGTTCGATGGAGGTTCCTAGACTAGTTTCGTAGGAATTCGTCCAGAATATTTTAACCTATGACAGTCTGAAAATGTCGACATTAGCCGTGTTGAAGAGCTTCGGAATCGTGTTTGCAATAAGCCCGATATTTTGAAAGATATGTTCCACCCTAGTCTGAAGTGTTGTGTACGTGTACAAACAAATTGTGCACACTTGAAATTGATTGTTTCAAAGATTTGTATTACATTACACACTGCAACCCAGTCCACGCACTGGGTAGGTGNGCACACTTGAAATTGATTGTTTCAAAGATTTGTATTACATTACACACTGCAACCCAGTCCACGCACTGGGTAGGTGTGCGCATTAAGCCTGATAAAGCTCTACCCGTAAGCATCTCCTTCATTATACACTTCACGACATGCGAACGTAGACTATCAGGGCAGCAGCTGTAATCCGCAACGTATTTAATTTGACAGTCGACTCTAACTTTCTTTCTGATCTCAGCTTTGAATGCGCGTATGCGCAGTACACTCGGATACAATAAAGAAAGTTCTTTAGAATTCTTGCTTGGTACCGTCACTTGATGAGAAAAAAAACATGACTAACATCTGTAAAGCAAAAACCGAAATAATAAAAATCTACGTTATTTATTTGTCTGATAATTCACAAACAAAAACCCAACTATGTGGGTATGATTACGAGTAATTTAGTTAATTGGTCTAATACGCTAAAAAGAACATAAGCTAATTTTACATTAAAGGGCAACCAAACATTGGTTTGGAAATAAATCATAATATTTATGTAATGCATAATAGAAAAAGAAATGTAGAAAACATAATTCTTAAAAAGGAAACTTTCACGGCGAGGATGTCACAGCCTCATATAGGAGAACGTATACACGTAACAATAATGAGAGTAGTGTTAGTACTATGCGAGTTCACAATACACCTATAAATGTATCCTAACACCTGTGATTTAACTATTCGGTATCAGGTGCTGTTTTTTTTTGGCATGGGGCGACAACTTGACTCAACTTGAGACCCGTACATTGTGTGCAGTAAGAATTGAATCTCATTACGTTACGTCCACATGTTTGGCTGCAACTGCTTTATTACACTTCAGTAAAGTCATCAGACATCATTTCGCACATAGTTACCGAGCGAGATGGTGCACTGGTAAATTTTCGAGTTCGCATTCAGGAGGACCTGGGGTCTACTCCCGGTCCGGCCATCTTGATTTCGGCTTTCCGTGGTTTCTCGAAATTGCTCCACGCAAATACTGGGATGGTTCCTCACTACAGGCCGTGGCCGATTCCTTACCCGTTACTGCTTCTCTGATAAACATGCCCCGTCCCTAACGATATCGCTCTCGACGAAACTATCGTACAGTGTTGTTTTTTAGTCGAGGTTCCTAAGTCGGCGCTGCATACAGAATATAACATTGCATTGCACACGTCAGTGAATGGTACTGCTGTAAAAAATTCCCTGTAAAGTCTTGCGTGTTTTGTGACAAGCATTCATCAAATTTTCTTGTCTAATAGAGATGTCTGGCTCGTTTTCATACGACCGTGATGTGACAAAGCGACAGATCCTTGAGCCCAAGGGCGGTTCCAAAGAACCGGAGTTGAACCGGCAGCATCAAAGACTTCAGAGTGAAGCATAGGAGACAGATGGCGCGCCATGACCACTTACTGGAAACTGATGACTGCAGACTTCCGGGCAGTGAAAGAACGTGTTGTTATCTTTGGCGGTTGCCAGTGTTTATACACTAGTCAACCTAACAGAAACTGAACCTTTCTACAGTCCTTAGGGACATCCGACTTTGCGAAACGATTTCCTGCCAAGCTGTATTTCAAAAAACTTAGCTAAGATCCACTTTCACGATTTGATGTATTTAACTGCTACATGCCTCATGTTGCCTGTCCGCGAATCACAGATATTCAGTACCAGAGTAGCCTAAATCTGACTGGCTAAGACAAATACTCCTAAGTCTTCTCACAAAGACATGTAGCCAATAACCAAAGGAAATGTGCAGGTATACATGAAAGATACAGAAGTATAACATGAGTGGATCTCTTTATCGCAAAAATCAGATATCCCCATGTCGTCGCGCGTGTGAGGCTGAAAGTGGGATTTTTTTCTTTTCCGTGGCTGGCAGTTGCCTGCAATAAATGAGACCATAAAACCGACACTTGCACGGCGCTCTGCGATAAATTACACATATCTTGACAGGGGTATATAGTACAACTGCTCTCTGCAGAGTAGTATATCATTTCATGCACTGTTAGAAAAATTGTCCCTAAAATTACGGAAAATTACGGTTACAAATTATCTAGACATCTGCGTTAAATTACGGTCTCTTCGTTTTTCTCAATAACGTTCTCCAAGTAAATTTATCTTAAATCTCCGTGAATTCACGGAATGTGTCCACAAACTTGCAAGTATTTTTGAATCTGCTCTTTATAAAAAGGAGTAACAAAAAAAGCTATACTTTCGTTACATGGCTAATTCACTGTGTATAAAAATAAAAAAATGTTCGGTGGCGTGATTTGAACTTAGAAAAAATTTTGGCAGTCCAATACAACACAACATCCACTCACCTACCACGTTTTTTCAAGAAATGGTGTTGTAAATACGGAATTTATATGGAACGATGCACGTACCTCTTAGTTTATAGTCATGTTAAAGTGTGTGCGATTTTGTTTTTTTATTCCAGGTTTACAAATAGGAGTATGCAAAAGATTTTATTTTCGTAATGTTTTTCACTGTGTATAGCCAAGAAATAAAAAAAAAAGGTTTAAATATTTAGTCCTGTAGTGGGATATGAACTCGAATCGAAATATTGACTATCTATAACTCGAAATACTAGCCTACCACACATTTACACGAGGTATTTTGTAAATATGGATTTGAGATGAAATTGACGAGCGCGCATGTCTTAGTTTCAAGTCGTGTTAGAGTACTTGCTATATTTTCGGTTTATGAAACGAGGTTACGAAACAATTGTTTTATTTTCGTTAAGTGCGTGTTTCACTGTGCATACAGAAGGTTTTGTCCTGTAGCGGAATTTGTACAAGAATCAAAGAATTGTGCCAATTCAGTGATTCGCACTCACCTACTACTATTTTACACGAAGTAGTATTGTGAATATGGGATCTTAAACGCTTCAGGTATAATCTGCATTGTTCGTGACTCAAAATCGAAGCCATAAGAATACGAAGAACTTCCGTATTTTATATTTACGAAGCTCATTCCCGTTATTCGTAATTACGAAGTTCCTTTCCGTAAATTAACTCTACATCTCCGTAAAAGTTTCCGTAAATCTACAGAAATTTCTAACAGTGTACTTAACGCTGAGTTTGTTCTTTGCACTATCAGACTACTAACAATAATCGTTTCCCTTCAGGCAGTATGCATGCTCCGAAGAAAATTTACTGGATAACGTTCAATTCGATCGGGCAAAATAGTTTTGTAAATATAATAGTAATAAATTAAAATAAAAACTAATAAAACTGAATATGATAAATATATCTTCATCTATTCAAAGAAAACAGTTAGATTTACATGATATCTTGTCATAAGGAATTGAAGACTTCGTCTAAGTTCTTCGTTATTATTAAATCTAACGTTATTCTCGATTCTTGTTCGGTCTCTACAGTTTCGCATTCGAAGTTTTATTCTGACTTCACATTCGATGCCAACAATTGTTACAACCATCTATTCGTATCGCTGTCGAAACATCGTACAA
The DNA here is from genome assembly GCA_002778355.1 of Clitarchus hookeri. Taxonomy (NCBI): domain Eukaryota; kingdom Metazoa; phylum Arthropoda; class Insecta; order Phasmatodea; family Phasmatidae; genus Clitarchus; species Clitarchus hookeri. The sequence continues at coordinate 326,544 of NQII01001910.1, read as the reverse complement.
AACAAACGCGACCTGAACAGGATGTTTGTTACAGGGTGGTGTCAAGAGTGATCATTTAAAGATAGAACATACAAATCCTTCACCACGTAATTTATAGTATTTGTTCGATAACTGTTTCTTATTTACGAAATTAACTACCAACGCCAAAGAAAAATGTTTTAAATACTCTCAAATAATCTACAGTCTCGTGCATTTGTAAACATCCATATCGGCTTTCAATACCTCGTTAGGAGCCGTCCAAATCTCTTTCTCTCTCTCTCTTCATCTCTCTCTGTATACATCCATATTCAAACCGAAAGTAAAAAATCAGTTACAAAATGTCAATATGTGAATGTGAATGCGAATAAAGCGTTTGCTTTTTTCCTTAAAGTATCTTGTTTTTAATTTATAAATATTTTTAAATATCACAAATGTGAAGAATGTGCGTGCAGTCTACATGTTATGTTTATTTAATAATATTTATAATTATTATAGTTAATTAAATATACCAGTTAGGTTGTATTTGAAATAAATGTATATTTAAAATATACTAGCATACAATTTTATATCTAAAGCCAAATAGGTCCCAAGGAGAGTTAATATCTGTATCAGAAACAAAAGGCTTACTAACACATAACTTCCATTGTTTGCAAGTGAATAGCAGTCACTCAACATGAGTTTGAAATTACCTACGCTATGAGCACACGTGCCTGTTTTTTAAATGCTGCATCAAAAGATCGCTGTGAGTCTGACTCATTACTCCGTGAGATCTTCCTCCACTGCTTCACAGTCCAATGATGTTCGCAGTGCTCCAGACGACGTCGGGCACTGGTGTTGATGTGATCAGTGGCTTCCTGGCAGCGGCGTGACTATGGTAATTAAGGGCTCTTATCTCCCAGTGGTGAGTTATATCACTGACCTCTTTGCCTTAGCTGCGACGGAAGGCGTCTGCAGTGGTTGACACAACTGTCTGACGATTGGTTCGGACATCACGTGTCGTAGGTAGCTGGTTTCGTTTAGTTAGTTTCTTGAGTCTACCAGAGCAATGCTTGTAGCTAGTAAGTACTTCCAATGAAGTTTCCATTTGAAAATTACACTGCTAATAGTGGATCGAGATGCGTTTAAGAGCTGAGGCATCTCTCTAACGGAATGCCCGAATTTATTGGCCCCTACAATCATGCCCTTTTCCAACGCACACCAATTCTCTCCGTTGACAGGAAGCTCGTGTATTGTGTTCAAGAGTTTGTCTCTTCGATATTAAAGCGTTCTTCTAAAGAGTGTCACCGGGAACATAATGGTGTATGATTACTTTTAGATATGTAGTGTATATTTACGTATATTTGCTCATTCAAAATGCTGATATTTTATTTCAATAACATCTGGAAGCAGTCTATGTGAATCTCGACTACTTGTGACCACAGAAAATATGAAGATTCTTGTTATTGATACTACAGCAGTAAGCGGATATAATGGCTCCTAGAGACGCAAATTTCACCTTCTTATGAACTTTTTTGGCCTACTATAGAAAATAATTGACTCCAAATGAATATTTTAAATATTTCGTTGCATTTTTTAAGCAATGCAGTAAGTTGTTGATTTGTACTGTACCTTTACGGTATGTTGTCTTTCGTCTACAGACACATACATTTAAATTTCAATGTTTGAGCTATGTTATTACAGATTAACCTAGTTTCAACACTTTTATTTTTATAAGCTAGTATAATAAACTTCGTGAAATTATGCGTGCTATTAGGAATTTAACTGCTCTGTAAATCCGTATCAGCATCCACTAAATTAAATTGTTATTAATCTGGTTATTAACCAACGGGAAGCGCTGAGCTTCAACCACATTAATCTGAATCAACTAACTAAAGAATATGTCAGCTGACAAGCATCCTATCTGCACTTGTACTGACGCTTACGATAGTGATACTTTGTAATTCGCTTTACGTAATCAATCCTATGTAATTCTGAATTCTTATCAAGAGTCCCAAATTAAGTACTGTAACCAGTAGCGACTTGATCTCTTTCAAATGAATGTTGTGATTGGAGAAAAATATTCGAATGTTCATTGCAGAAATTGTTAGACGAGTAGGCCCTAGCAAATTATATCCGTAGGAAATGTATCGCCAATATACAGATTGAGTACAAAGGAATACCTCAACTCTGAGGGTCTATAACCAAACAAACTACAACCTTGATTGACCAATCAAAAGAACCATGGAACCGTGAAGTTTGTTTACCATACATTCATACATGTTCAATGTGACCACCATGAGCGGCCCGAACGACATCTACGCGATAATCAAACTCGTTCGACGCTCTTGTCAGCATGTCCAGTGTTACGGCTTGGATGGCGTTCGTAACTCTCGGTTTGAGGTGGTGAGGAGGAAGCTAACTCGCATTCGACACGTCAATGTGAAGGTGATGGTCTGATGTTTCCTTTATGTGCCGAAAGATGACACTGGGAGCGTCTGTCGTCACACTATGAGCGTGTGTTGTGTGTTATTTCGCATCACGATGGTGACGGAACAACAGAAGGCGTTCTGTGTTATTTAGTTTGCTAAACGTGAATCGGTTACGACTGTTCTACGTGAATTCCGTCGCAAATACGGACGTCGTCCTTCCGATAGGTGGAGTATCGTACGTTGGTTTCGTCAGTCCCGTGACACAGGGTGAATCTGCAAAGGCAAAAGTTCCGGGTGGCCGCGTGTGTCCGAAAAGAATGTGCAACGTATTTAACAAGCGTTCGTTCGCTGTACGAAAAAATCAACTTGACAAGCTAGTCGGGAAATCCAAATCCCTCAATCGACGGTATGGACAGTGTTGCGAAAGCGATTGCTGTACAAACCATACAGGTTACAGTTTGTACAGGCTCTTACCGAAAGGGATAAAGAACTGAGACGTGATTTCTGCCCGTTCGTTCTTGCCCAGAAGGTGGTAGACTATGCCTTCATGTCTAAGCTGGTTTTTAGCAATAAAGCGATGTTCCATGCAAATGGTAAGGTGAACCGTGCACAACGTGCGGATATGGGACCAGGAGCCTCCACATGAAACCACCGAACACGAGCGCGCTTCCCCCAAAGTGAACGTGTTTTGCGCTGTATCCAAATCCACTGTTTTCGGCCCTTTCTTTTTTCATGAGCCCACTGTTACTGGAATCACTTATTTGGACATGCTTACAGAGTGGTTGTTTCCTCATTTAGAAGAGGTGGCGGGGGACTTCATTTTCCAGCACGATGGTGCGCCACCCCATTGGCACTTAGCTGTTCGCGGATACCTGAACGAGACGTTGCCGCAATGCTGGATTGGTCGAGGAGCAGCTGGTGACCAAGCTCTTAATCACTGGCCCCCAAGAAGCCCGAATCTTACCACGTGCGATTTTTTCTATGGGGGTACATAAAGGATCAAGTGTTTCGTCCACCATTGCTGGCTAACATTGACGACCTCAAAACGAGAATTACGGACGCCATCCAAACCGTAACACCGGACATGCTGACAAGAGTATGGAACGAGTTTGATTATTGCGTAGATGTCGTTCGGTCCGCTCGTGGTGGTCACATTGAACGTTTATGAAGATATGGTAAACAAATTTCACAGTTCCATGGTATATTTGATTGGTCAACCGAGGTTGTAGGTTGTTTGGTTTTGATATTATAGACCTTTAAAATTGAGGTATTCTTTTATACTCATTTCGCATATCTACCCGGAACGCGAATGGGAAGCATGAATCGAAGAGGGAACTTCAGACACAGCTAATCACCGCTATTACTACGCAACCCTGAATAAAGTTACAACTGAGCACCTCTGACAATTTATTTTAACCAAGTGTTATTGGGAAAGGGGAGGGGGGTGTAAGAGTAAGAGATTGATTCTATAACNGAGGGTGCAAGAGTGAGAGATTGATTCTATCACACTATCTCTACATGGTCAGTGACAAGCCTGCATCTCCTTTTTTCTACGTAGACAGATTACACTGGTCAACATTATTGTTTTCACAAGGAAACTGAATAGCGACCCTAGTCCGGTTTTTTTATGCTGAATTCAAATATGTAATCAGATTTCTTCCATCAGGCATAGTTTCCTTGTGACAGTCGTTTTCGCGTAATATACTTCTGTATGACGCTACTCGCTCCCTGTGAGATACAGGGCGGGTCGTAGGGTACGAGTTANGTAATATACTTCTGTATGACGCTACTCGCTCCCTGTGAGATACAGGGCGGGTCGTAGGGTACGAGTTACCTCTCTGACGCAGAATACGGGCTNGTAGGGTACGAGTTACCTCTCTGACGCAGAATACGGGCTCCTTGGATGTCGAGGGTTGAAACCTCGGGCAATGTTTTGTCCGCTTTCCTTCTGTGGCCGTAAGGGCAAAGTTTCGTCGGGGGCGAATTTGTTTGGAGGCGGGTTGTACTCTTTCTTACCAAGATGACTGACTGTTATCCTCTGCGACGGGGAGAGGCTGGGGGAAGCAATAACATGGTCTCTCAGTGTTTTAATAAAGAAGTCTATATTAGGCAAAAAAAACTACTCACACTGTCCGAATCTGTACCCAGCAAGTTGGGGCAGATCAAATACCAAAATGCTCACGGATTTTAACGTGGTGGACGTTAGGCGTCGGGGAATCAAAGGTTCTTGAGTGACGAATGCTGGCACTTAGCTGTATCTGACTCGAAGCTTTCCCACACGTCTTGATTCGGCGCTTTCCCACGCGTCTTGACTCGGTGGCGACACTGCTAGACGCACTCTGCCTTTTCCCACGCGTCTCGACTCGGAGGATCTCGGTGACACCGCTAGACGCCTTCTGCCTATCAAATATTGCATATTTTTAGTAAGCAGATGGCCAGTAGCCAGTATTGAATTTGTAGTGAGCCTGGCAACACGTGTAGTGGTTTTCTGCCGTATATTGTTTTTATTTGTAAGTTTTATGATTTTTTATAAATGTTTCTATATGTCAAGAAAGTGTTTAAATGAACCAAATAATTTCTGCTACGTGTGTGGTGAACTGACCGTCAAGTCTCAGAGGCGAAATTTCACACCACTTGTGAAAAAATGTTATGAACTTTATTTTGGGTGTAAAGTTGGTGATTTCGATAAAGACTGGGCCCCAAATATATGCTGTGCATCATATGTTAGGCTTCTCACTGGATGGAAAAATGCTACTCATCATATGCCGTTTTCAGTCCCTATGATTTGGAGGGAACAGAGGGACCATTTAACTGACTGTTATTTCTGCTTAACCAACATTAAAGGAATTAATTCCAAACAAAATATACAGTTAAGTATCCCAATTTGGCTTCTGCAATGAGACTTGTGCCACATAGTAAAGAATATCCTGTACCAAAGTGTCCACATTTCGTGACCTTAAGTGATAACTCCGACTCCGACCCAGCTCATACTGAAGACGAAAGAAAGGAGAGAAGTGACCCTACATTTGAAGCAAGTAGTTCATCAGAACCTCACCTTTTATCTCAAGAACATCTTAATGATCTTATACGGGATTTAAATTTGTCTAAACAGTCCGCTGAGCTTTTAAGTTCCAGGCTCAAAGGTTGAAATCTACTCCAAAAAGATACACGGATATGCATTAATCGTAGTCGCGATAGTGATTTCAGTGAATGCTTCTCTAAAGAAGGCCATGTAGTTTTTTTTAATAATGTTTGTTCATTAATGGAGGTTCTTGGGCATCAACACCAGCCAGACGAANTCTCTAAAGAAGGCCATGTAGTTTTTTGTAATAATGTTTGTTCATTAATGGAGGTTCTTGGGCATCAACACCAGCCAGACGAGTGGCGATTGTTCATAGACTCATCGAAAGTTAGTTTGTAGACTGTACTACTGCATAGCGGGAATGAATTACCATCAATACCTGTCGCACATGCCAGTGATATGAAAGAGACATATGACAATATGAAATTGTTGTTAGAATAAATCAACTATACTAAATATAACTGGAATATCTGTAATGATTTGAAAGTCATACCTTTATTGTTAGGTTTTCAACTTAGATACACGAAATTCTACTGTTTTTTGTGTGGGAATGGGACAGCAGGGATAGGAAGTCTCCCTACATAAAGAAACAATGGCCTAAATGTGAATCTCTTGTTCATGGGCATAAAAATGTAACAAATACCCCATTAGTGGATCCCGAAAAGGTCTATTTACCTCCCCTGCAAATAAAACTGGGGTTTATAAAAATTTTTGTAAAAGCAATGGATAAGTTCTGATGCATTTATGTATCTGAAATCTAAATTTCCTAAAATAAGCGATGCAAAATTAAAGGAAGGAATATTTATAGGGCCGCAAATAAGATCACTAATATCGGATGATGAACATTTTGAGGAACTGTTACCACCCACCAAAAAAAGCAGCGTGGAAATCATTCAAAAATATCTGTGGATTTCTTGGCAATAATAAAGAAATAGTGAGTGATCTTCTGACGTTCAAAGGAATGGGCTGCAACGTGTCTTTGAAAATTCACTTCTTGGACACTCACCTAGACTTCTTCCCTGAAAATCTTGGGGCTATCTCTGATGATATGGTGAGCGTTTTCATTAGCAGATTTCTACTATGGAAAAGAGGTACCAAGGCAAATGGAGTCCCAATATGCTGGCCGACTACTGCTGGACAATGAAGAGAGACATCCCGAACGCAAAATATGGCCGAAAATCATCATATAAAACTTTTTAGGTAAGCGTAAATTAGCCGTATATTTATTATTTAGTGTTTCGTAAATACTAATTCTTTTAAAACTTTAAACACGTGCCACAAAAAAACCGTGCCTGGTCGATAAAATCTGATAACATATTTGAAGTCGGCATGGTAAATATAGATAGATTTTGTTTATTTAAGCCTTTTGAAAGAATAAACCTTTTGTTTTGTTGACCAGTGATATAAGTTGTAGCAGAGTTTTTAACATTTTCGGGTAAATTTTCCTCAACCTTATTTATAACCGTTGCTGTTTCATTCATTAGTAGAGAATAATTAATCCATAAAATTTCTCCAGGATGAAGGAAAATTTTCTCTATTTGTTTCGACGCTCAAACTTTGGACTGCTGCAATGTTATTAATGGTTTCATCTTATCAAATTTATGTTCAAAATTAGAATGCAAATGCAAGATGACTTTACTGTGCCACAACAGATACATTATAGTTCGGGAAGATGCATACTTCGCGGCCCCTTTATCATCATTTTCAGCGACATATCTGTCTGTGCTTCTGATTTCGGTGGGTGAAATTTCATCAGCAGTGCTCTCTACTTCTTTTCCTGCTCGCCGACTCCGATGGCGTGGCTCTAGAGACGCAGCTGACAGCCTCTGGAGGTTCATCGCCATCTTCCAGGCATTGGCGCAACCACTGTGATGTGACATTCATTTTTGCTAGATATTTCAGTATCTACCAATCCGTAGTGACTCGATAATCAAGAGTTCAGTGTCCCTACTGCGATGTAGGGGTCACGCAATACCATAAAGTCTATCATCATAAAAAGCGTCAATGATTAATGAACCTGTTCTGTATCAAGAGCGATAAGAGTAGTGTCACGTAGTACTTACGAATACAGAGGTAAAATTGTGGCACGTGTTGCGAACTTCAACCACACACGCCAGCAAAATGGTTTCACCCGCCAACAATATGGTGGAACCTCGTTCATCAATCAGCTTCTGGAAATTATCTTGATAGACAGCAGCCCAACCGATGACGAATAGTCAATAACGAGCAATCAGAACCAAGGCCCATTTCCACAGTTTCGCGTGGCGAAAGAGCGACCGAGCTCTGTTAGTTAAAAGGAACCAGCACGTCATTTCTTTTCTGTATATTTATCTATCTATGGGGGTGTGCTTTTTGCACGGAACAACATGACAACTCTTCTGTGACTGATAAAATTTGCTTTTATTAAACTACGAAATTCCAAAACAAGCATTGCTTTAAAGTGGACTATCCTGACAAGAATTACGATGAAAGATAGCCTCGGGCATGCAGATGCTATTTTATATGATTTCACTACTATCCACAAACGTCTGCTTTCACTAGGTAACAGTTTTTTATATGCCTACAATTGTGTGTGTAGATAATATCATACTCGTTTTTTTGTTTGGGTTATTTAACTTTCTCAGTAATACAAATCTGTTTGGATGTCTTAATATAGAGTTACAGTGTATATTTGCGTATTATGTGTAAAGTATGGGTGTCATAGAACAAGTAGAGTGAACAATATTAGTGTAAATACATGTGCAGGTACTCAAATAGTGTAAGTGTGAAAACCATACAAATGTCAGCCTTGGCTTAACACACTGTAATATATTATTTAACTCACAATTTGACACATCAAAACACTTTGAGAATGGTTAAAAAAGTTGACTGACCAAACTGCCAGCAAATAACACATCAACTGGAGGATAAGCATTTTGTTATCACTAATAAAAAGTTTGTCATGCAAAGCATTCAGTAACGTAATTATTCAGGGCTCAGAAACAAGAAATTGTGCAGCGTGATTTTGCTGCTAAACTGTGTGCAGAAAATTAATAAGTTGTTTGAAATTTTTCAACATATTAATGTGCTTTAAAATTGAATTAATAATTAAAATTCTCTAGCTTTTGAAATCTCTCACACTTAAAAACAGTTTACATTATCAATTTTACCTCGGATTAGCTCAGTTCAAAAATGTTACTCGGTAGAGTCATTAGACTTCTACTTCTGAAGGGTGTGTTGACCCATATTTCAGGAAAAATTGAGTAAAAAACAAGTTAATCAAAGTCTCAAAGCGTATTAGGAAGCACGGATGAAATAAATGCCACTGTAATATGCTAGTAAAAGAAGGCGTCACTTAGTTCTTAAGCTGCCTATCAGCTATACTGGAACAATCGTATCTCGGAGACAACAGTAGTAAACCTATTTTCTATTGGCTAAAATGTAATCATTTGCAGTTGGAACATCGCATAGAAGTTGTATGGAACGTAGCATTTAGCACAGGAGCTGAAGGCCCAGGCTTTGGGACCATCCCTGGGGACGATGTCGAGAAGGTGAAAATTCTTAGTTTTGAATATAAGATTTTTAACTAAGTATCTCTTCTGGCTATCATCTATTGCACTGTGCGCACTCCGTCAGCCTTAAGGATCAATTTTATAACGTATTTTTAAACCTCGGATGCCATTAAATACCACAATTTACATTTTCTAAGAAAGCTGGAGCAGACGTCCTGGCTTACTAGCTGAAGTCTTCTGGATCCGTTAATAAAAAAAACGCCAAGAAAGTTTGAAACTATAGAATTTTCGCTCAACAAAGTCTAACTTGAATTATGCTTGGAGAGCTATGACATAAGTCTGCAGTGCTTTTAAATATCCCTCTCAAACATTACGTCGAACACAATGCTGCCAACGATTGAAAACTGTTTACATATATATAAATCACGATGAAAACTTGTTAAATCACATCTTCAAAATATAGCATTAAAAATATTATGTTATAAAATATTAAAATTATGCAAATGTTAACACATTTGGCAGAATACAACACGAACACTGTCAAATACGCCCAACAATAAATAAATATTTACAGATCTAAATAAATATGCATATTTAAGAATCGCATCAATCAAAGTGTTTAGTGAAAATAATAAATAATAAGTGTACGAGAAACCATACTTCACATGTTTTAGTTATACATTTTGGTTATTGATGTTGCATATGGCAACCAGCTACAGATCCAGGTTAGATTTACTTCCTTTACACATCATATATAAGTTGTCAACTAAAGGCATAAGTAAGTGCACATTTGCGAGTATATAGGTGCGGAATTTCACAAACACAGAAGGAGAAAATACACAGTGTGCAAGTGCCTGTCCATCTTGAATGCGAAGACCCTTTCTGTAACTCAAATGGCTTGCAAATTAAAGTCAAGTATTTTTTATATTTCTTATAGTGAATTAATTTAAGATGGTCGCTTTCCAGAGTGAGCTTTTTAAGTGGGCTTAGATTTTATCAGTTGGCTTTAGTGAAATATTGAAAAACAGTTTAGTGTATTGAATTTTACTTCTCTGAACACATACCTAATTTCGTAGATAACTGTGATATATTTAAGATTATTTTATCCATTCATTATTTCACTGGGAAAAAACAACCAATTTTTGAAACCTTCTCAAAAATTTTAATGTTTTGTAGGAAGTGAGAATTCAGCATTTCCTTGTTCTCCATAAACAATTTTAGTCTAAGTAAAAAAATGTTTTTTTCAAGTCTGGAAAATTATAGGTATATTATGTCCCTGTGTTTACACCAGTATGACTAACATCCCACTTAAAAAATATTATGGCGTTATGTGCCGATTTCTCCCAAGTGTATGAAATAATGAATTTTCCCTACTTCGAAAGAATTTGGAGGCGTGGAGCAGAAATGAATAGCCATCAAGAGGCAACTAATTAAGCGCTAATTAACGTGGGGAATGACCAGTCAGTGAGTGGGGAAAAAGAGAGGTTGAAGTACCATATCGGAGTGAGGAAACTGTAATTGTGCAGTGACAGCCAATCAGAAGCGATTATTCATGATGAAAAGACTGTGGAACTAATGTCAGGTACAAGTATGCAAGAAGAAAATCGGAAGTGAGAGTGACTCCATTCCGTATTATCTGTAGGTCAGCGAGTAAGTGGAAGCGAAAATAAGAGGAATGAGGAAGGGAATCATAATTACAATCCCGAAGAACATAGTAGATAAGTACACAGAGACGAAATGGCGTGGCGGTTCCTTTAATGTGAGCGTACCCATTCTCTGATTGGCTAAGCGAGGCTGTGGGAGCGGGTCTTGTCTGTGATTGGCTTGTGCATACCTCGGAAGTTCCCTACTGGCTGGGCTGCCGGCTGACGGGTAGGTTGCCACGTGCTGATTGGCGAACGACGTTCCAACATGCTTCTGGCAAGTAACGCCATTTTGCTGGCATGTGCGGCTGTATTTCGCAGTATAAGCGGCTGTTTCATCTTTGCATTCCTAAATACTGTCTGCCTAGACGTAGATGTTGACAGTTATTTGTCTTCCAGTTTACAATGTGTGCACAAGATATCAGCCAGGTTTCCTTCCGAATCTCCTGTGGTTTTGAACAACAAATTGATGGTAAAGTAACATTTCTCAAAATAATTTTAGAAACTTTACTATAAATAGTTTCTACATGCGACAGGGTTAGTATGGTCGAGATGAGAGGAGACTGGCATCAAGCGCAACCAGCTATCCTGCCGGGAAGACCCAGAATATACCCAGCCAGCACGAAGAATGGGCGAGTTGAGATTATGTTAGTTAGGAGCAGGCTGCAAAACTTCAACGAAGTAACCCGAAAATGAACTCTCTATTCCACACTAGTGCTTCTTGTTCAAGCGGTTAGCCACTAAAACAATTGTGAAATTAAAATTTTTACGAATGCTTTAATAAAAGAATTTTCTTCGCTTCTGGGTGGGGACTAATGATAAATAGAGCAGCAGCAGAATTTTGGAAGGAAAGGGGATGAGATGTTTCGGGAAAAGGCATTGATTTCAGAGAACTGATGTGGGAAGGAGGTGAAGTATTTCGGTAGCGAAGAAAATAAAAATTATCTTGGAGGCTGTTCGAAATAAAATTCTTCGTTTGAACTACACAAAAAAATATTTTTTACTATATTTTTTGGCCTATAGACATTCTCGATTAATATTTGAAGGCAACCATGACAGCCTGCAACCAATTAATCCGTATGTAATAACGAATTATAAATTACGCGGGAGGTGACGAGGGCAAACTAGCTGACTGTGATATGTTCGTGTGAGTTTCGATCATCAAGACCGACTGTTTGTGTCTCCACGTATTTACTAACTACTGTTGCCGTGCAATAAAACAAAATTGCATGATTTGTACAAATACGGAGGAATCAAATTGTCGATTTAAGGGTATTTAACTTCTGTGAACTATAAGGCGTCACGTGCAGAGACCGACAAGGTGTTGGTTAGAGATAAATCACAACACGACTCGGAATTTGAGCATCGGCTTTATAAACTATGATGAGAAAGATCCACTGTCTGTTACCTTTAGTGAGCGAGTGAAGAGATTTGGATGGCTCTTAACATCGAGGTCTTGAGAGCCGATGAGAGTGAAGCGAAGTGAGTATGGCGCAGCGCCATACTCACTTCGCGGTGAGAACGGGAGATCCCCGAGAAAACCCTCTGACCAGCGGCATCACTGAGTAAGGTGATGCAGTGGTTAAACTTTGGACTCAAATTTGGTAGGAACCGGGTTTGAATCCAGGCACTACGATCCTGATCTCGGTTTTCCATGGTTTGACGAAATCACTCCAGGCAAATGCTGGGATGGTTCCTTACTACAGACCATGGCCGATTCCTACCCGTCCATGCATGCCTGAGTAACTTGCTCTTTCTCTAATGACCTCGCTGTCAACGAGACGATAAGACCTACCTATCTACCCACCTACAAACCTACCTACCAGCGGCATCGTCTAGCACGATTCCCACATGCGGAAATCATGGGGCGGCCCCGCCAGGAATCGAACCCGGTTCGCCTTGATGGAAGGACCGTTACCTTTAGTCTTACCGAGCATAACCGTACCACTTCAAGTCCTGTCACTTTAGATTGTTGATGGTTAATTGAGCACTTTCAAATCCCTGCGTAGGATCTAATTTGACTTCTCACTTTGTACCTTCCTGCTAAGTGTAAACTAACATTAACATGGGCCTGATAACTTCGTTAATGCACCATCCAGAGAGGAAACGGTAAATGGTAATGAATTTAAGTCGTTTTACTAAAATAAAAATTCATACTCAATGTTTACAAAATAAGAAACACTTACTTCAGTGACCATACATTTTAATATTACACACGCAATACAATGTCGCGTATGAAGAATTATTTCTGTTAATTCACTGCCAACTTACCTAGGGGCCTGAACGTAGCTACGAGCAGTGACTTTTTTGAAAGGTTTGTTTCAAACTTTCTGACTTTGCCGTGAACAGCCTCTATCTTAGTTGACGTAACGAGCTAGTCTCTAGCGCTAGCAGAGGGCGTATTCGTTTGCTAGGCGCAGTGCTTACGCACGCACGACGCTCGCCGCTGGTTGGTATGCCGCATGTGCTCTCTGCCGTACATAGGGAGGAGGGAGTGGGGCACTTATATAGCCCCCGGGCCAGGATTGGCTGCCGTAGGGATTCTTGCCGGCCAACCAGCCGAGTGCTTGCGCCGAACAATGACGGCCAAAAATGTGGTTGTGAGCGGAATGCGCTATGATGGGCGTAGTGCTTTTTGTGACGGTCTCCCATCGGCGACTCGCCCCCTACAACGGCCGCAGCTCTCGCAGGCCGTGCCTCACATCATTCACAATTCCGTTTTCTATTTTCCTAGTCTCCGGCCAGCACTTGATAATCGTTTTTTTGCAACAAATTTTGAGAACTATTTGTTTATTCTATGCGGATAATTTTTTGCAGAGTCGCATAGAGCTATTTGAGGTTTTGTTTGGCCTATTCTTTGTAACGATTATTCACGTACTTTTATTTGACGGATGCCGAATTTTTGAAACAGATAACGTGATTAGCATTCGTGGTCTAATTTATCTTCCCAACAAGTGAAAAATCAAGGAAATCCCTGAATGCGCGTGACACTGGTCGTCAAACTCGCCGGCCCTTGTTTGCCGCGGTATCATCTGCGGGACTGGTGATTCCTCAACATGGCCAGATCCTACATGTAAGGAAAATAAATACTCTGAATTTAGGATTATCACGGCAATCTTACCAAACTGAATAGCGCTATTCGTGAGATGTGAGTGGGTACGTCGATTATAGCTGCATGCCTTATTTCCTAATGTCACATAGTCTTAAAAGTTAACAAAATTTTTGGAATATTGAGATATTAATATGGAAAGGAGGGACTAGGTGAACACACAAAACAACGCATTGTTTAACACTAGAGATAGGGAAGACAAGCACGCAGAAAGAAAATAAAACAACAAGTTTTTTAAATTTCGCATAAAAATTAATTAATTAATTTGGTTACAAGGCATGGAACATGTAGGAACACGCACTCGACCAGCTAGGGTTATACTGAACTACAGGTAAAAACATTGTGAGATAATTCCTTATGGTAAATGAGATAGAAAACCTTATACGACGCATGATGTAGCGTAATTACTTAAGGAAAGAGACGCCCTTGAAAATTGGGAATTATAATTAGTTATATGCAAAATGTCAGAAACTATGTGAAATGAAACAACAAATTCATGAACAGGGTTAGCCGATCTAATATCTGTTATCTACCATGTGTGAACTTTTGGAAGGTGATAACATCGTCCGTCGTTAGGAAATTAGGGGATGCCATGTTATAAACCAACAAACATGTTTTACTCGTTGTGTTTATCGAGTGTCAGGACGTAATAAACACGTGTACATTAAAATAAAACAAATCTTATATTATTTTTTGTGTAAGTAATTTTTCTGTGGTAAAAAACTTTGCTCTGACATACGTCCATAATTATGATAATTTTTATTCAATAATTTCTGCTGTCTGGGTGTATTATTTATTTTGTGCTTTTTTCGGCTACGGTGATTTTACGGTGACAGAGAAGAAAATATTTTGCCTTTTTTAGCTTAGAAAATTGGCAACGCCCGTTTTAAGAAATTGTGTTGGCGATTGTTTGTTATAGAAGGTAAAACAACCTCAGTCCGCCAGTGTAGTGAAATCGAACCCACGACCTTTCGGATGCGAGTTACGACTTCGCATGATGAAACGCACTCGATAAAACAAAAAGCATTGCATATTTGTCCTATCCTTTGCACTTATTATTCAGTCATTCCAGCAATCAGCTGTGCAAACTAAGTTATATAAAATACAAAGTATATTTAGTATAATTTTCAATACAAACATGATATAGAAGCACCTAAAAATACTCTGTTATAGCCTACTTTACGAAGGAAAGAAAGGCTTATTAGGTCACTTTCCTTTCTGTGTGTCTGTGGGTATGTGTATGTGGAAGTTTTAGTGTGTGGATGTTTGTGTGTGAATAAATTTGTGTGCCTGTGTGAATGTTTGTACGTTGTGTCCCCTCCTTTCAATTTTTGAACACGTTACCGAATTTCACCAAACTTGGTACACAAATATAACTCAGTAAGGAAACCTGAATTTTATAGTTTTCGACCACGTCGGGCACTTACTTTCAAAATGGCGGCAATTTTTTAACTTCAGGGAGAAATGTCATATCTCGGGAAACATTCAACCAATTTAAACAAAATTTTGTACGCTGTAGAGCATCAAAAAAGCATTATATTTATATATTGAATTTGTTAGTGGTCCGCCATTTTGGAAAGTAGCACCAAATGAAGAAATAAAGATTTTACTTTATATTTCAAAAACTTAAACCAATTCTCACCAAATTTGGCAAGTAAGTAATAAATACTATGATAGGCCAAGTAAACGTAACATATTAAACATGATTAGGCACTTATTTTCAAAATGGTGGGAATACAAATGTTTTATGTTTGTTTGGTTTATTCGCTGTACCATTAAATCAGTTTCGTCCAAATTTTCTATACTGAAATTATCTATTACAATCACCATATATATATAAAACACATAACCACTTTTGTAGGCCATTTTGGAACACAGCACCATACGAATAAATAATGTTATACATCATATTCTAGGCAAACAATTAATCTATTTCTTCCAAATTTGGAAAACAAGTAGTACTGATGCAGATGATGTTAAGTCATATGTTTGAAGCATGTCACTTATTTTAAAAATGGTGGCCATGTAGCTATTTTAGCTTAGAATACTATATAGTCTAAATGAAAAAATCAAGTGCATCATAACTTTGTATGCTGCCAGTAGATATTACAACTATCAACTATATCTACACAGAGCATATTTTGTCCTCCATTTTGTAATATAGCGCAATGCAAATAAATAAGATTTGTATGTTATATTCTGGGAAACAATTGACAGATTCCTACCAAATTTGGCAAACAAATAGTACTGCAGCAGGTGATATAAACTGTTATGTTTTAAGTCAGGCATTTATTTTCAAAATGGTGGCTATATAAATAGTTTAGCTCAGAGTATTTTACTAACGAAACAAACCCCAACTTAATTTGGTATGCTAGCAGTACCTATTAAAATAATCATATTTATCTAATCAGAGCCTCATTTCCCTGCCAGTTTATAAAATAGCCTCATCAATAAAAATTAAAGTTTTAGCTCATATCTCGGGTAACAATCAACCCATTCTTACAAAATTTGGTGAATATGTTGTACTGTGGTAGGCCATATTAATGTACTTACTTTTTTAAGTATGACACACTTATTTTCATATTGGCGGCTATAAATTCATTTTAATTTTTTGATGTTATATATACGAAACTATGTAATATTCTTTAACTAACTTGTATATTGGCAGTTATACAATAATCAAATATGCTACTACGTTAAATGTTTTCCTCCTTTAATGAAGATCGCCACATGTAAATTATGGAGGTTTTATGCGATATCTCGAGGACCAATCGACCGATTCCCACCAAACGTTAGACTGAAGCATTTCAACTAATTTGTACCAAAATGAGAACCCTATAAATGCTACAGAAGGCCATGTAATCTTTCATGATTTAAATGGGTCAGACAACGAGGTTCAAAATGGTGGTTTCATATATAATTTAGCTAAGTTTGCCATATATATTAAAGAATTTAACCATATTCAACCAAATTTTGTGTGTAGACAGTATACATTAGAAGCAGTGTATGTAGAGCTTTTTTTTTCGCAACTTTGTACGAGAGCATCAAATAAGACAATGAAGTTTTTTATGCCATATCTCAGGGACCAAACAACCGATTTCCACCAAATTCTTCACACATGTATCGCTACCGTAGGTCATGTAATCTTACGTATTTTTTAAGTGGCTCAGTCACTTATTTTCAAAATGACGGCCCTATAAATATATTACGTTAGTAAACCCTATCATTCGAAACATCAGAACTGATTAAATCCGAAGTTGATTCTCTGAATCCGACCTCTATAATGCAGTACATTGCGCACTAGCTTATTCTACGATGATTTCTGGGTTCAAGTCCCGAGTAAGGCACACGTGTATTTGTAATTATCTCACTACTGATGCATGAGTTGTTGGTTTCATTTATAATGTTATTGCTTTTGAAGAGAAGTAAAGTCCTACCTACCAATTCAGATTTTAGGAAATTATTTAAAAATAAATTGCACCCATGTTGAGGAAAAAAGTTATCAGTTATATCAGTAACTTCTTGTTTAGGTTGGTCATATATGCATAAAAAATAAGCACAATAACAAATTTTCTTATATGAACAATCCTTTCTTCCAGTCTTTCATAGATATATATGTATATAAAACGCAGAATAAGGCAGTGGCGATAAAAGTGTAAATAAACTACAGATGGTAAATTGTCGGTCAGAATGTGAACAACTTGGACTCTAAATCTGATTGGGTGATTTCAATCAATAGCATGATTTTAATGACTCTTCATTTAATGAGCTGTTATCTACCGGTGGTCAGTGGAATGCACTTTGACTTCGATTTTAAAGTGTGATGCACGTAAGCATCCTGCAATAGAATCAAGCACTCGAAATAAATGCTAAGAATTAATAAAATTTCAAATAGTTCACTGAATAAGAGCTGTCAGCACCGCCTAGCCTAATCACCATATAGAGGTGACTGAAATTATATAATTCATTATAAAGCATGTTATTGATTTATTGTAGGAGAAAACGTGAAATCAATTTAGTTTCCATCGTGTAATATAAAAATATTGTATTTTACGTTTTAAATATATTACTAACAGTTTGAGGACAAACTACACACAAAATCAAGGCTGTTAATAGATCTGATATTTCACTGTCTTGAAAGTTTCATATTATTTTTATGTTCCGAGTGATAAACTCTCTCTTGTGTACCTACGCATTTCTAAAAATTGCCAGTCACAAATATTTTACAGTGAGTTACGCACTGATTCTACATTAAACAATCTTAGTGATTAAATCTTATTTAATTCCATTAGTAGAGGGATTATGAGGACTTTACCTGGTACCGGAGCGTCGGAGCTGTTCGTACTGTCATTCCGGTCGGCCGGCGGCCATCTTGGATCAATGTGACCTTGAAATTAACCTTTGACCTTGACCCCGATAACCTTTGCTCTTGAAAACCTAAAAATTAAAAAAAAATGATTTTAATAATTTAATAAATATTTATTATTAAAAATTCTAAAAATTTATTATTAAAATAATAAAAAAATGTAATATTAAAAATGTC